>GL380597.1:2661-14763 GCA_000143925.2 Caenorhabditis brenneri
AGATGTTGGTGTCGCAGTTTATTTAGGCAGGTGTTCCCGCTAGGGAATTGTGAGCAAGTCGCCTTGTTCAAAAATTCGTCCCAGGATTTTTGAAATTATGGTAACACATCTGTCAATAATTCGTCAGTGGAAAAAAAAACAGTGAAAATCAATTCCCCGTATGGTCACGTAACGGAGAAACTTCGGCCACAGAATGGGATTTCATGTTTTTAGAGCGGTATATCTCGTTTCAGAGTGATTTTTGACATGTGCTTCAAGAGGAAAAAATGTTCAGCATGTTCTAATTTACCGGAATCGAAAATAAAAAAAATGTGACTTCAGTCCTCCTTTAATAAACTCAAATGTTCTTGAGCCATGTTTGGTTTGTTCCCGATGAAAGTGTTGCGTTTTTTAATGGGAAGCATTGACGAATCTTGTTGTAGGCAAGATAGCAAGTAGGATAATGCGTTCTTCAACAATAGGAAATGTGAATGAGGGAGGTTGTGGGCGGTTCGAAGGAACCATTTTGGAGTGATATAAAAGAAAATTAAGTTTCGGGAAGAAGTGTCGAGAAAAAAAACATTTTTCAACGATGGCAGCATATTCCTGCGAAGAACCGCAGCTTTTGTCGGAGCTCTTGAGAGAACTGATGCCGAGAGGATGGCTCGCCTAGGAGAACACCAAATTGGATTCGTTCACCGGCCGGGCAATGAGAAAGGAGTGCTAAGTGGTATTCTTTTGTCTTGGTTTGTTAATGTTTGGATTGAACTTTCGTTGTTGTAGACCAGACCAAGTGGCCTTCTTCTGAGAGGAAGAGAACATCTGGTTGACCAGAACCGAGTACTATCAACTCCGGTACGGTCTCCAGGTGTCCGATGCGGACTGGATGGTCGAAATACTCGGAGATCGGAGAGGCGAGCTGTTCCCCATCAGTGTTTGTGAGTGAATAGACAAGTACATATGCATTTAAGAGGCATTCCATGGGAAAATTTTTTTTTAGAAAATTTTTTATCGCCCGTTATAACGAGGGAATTAGGAAATTTTAAAATCAGCTGATAATTGGCACGATAGGTATATAAGACCCCCTGAACATTTTGCACATAATATTTTTTGGCTCCGCCCCCAAAACTTCGACTTAGGACCAAAAAATCGATATTTTTTCAGAAAACATGACTTTTTCAGTATGAAGGAGAGGAGCTAGAAAGTTGGTTTCAACTGTGAAAATGCTTCAAAAAGTGTCTTCTATTCAGTTCTGAAAAGTATACATCGATAGCTGTTCCGAGAAAAAAGTCGACTTCCGGACTTGAGGGGGGCGTGGCTTGCTGGAAAAGGGGCGGAACGCAAAACTAAAAGCGCCATCGTGTTCAGGGGGTCATATATACCTACTGTACTCAGTATCAATAGGTTCCGGGCATTTTCGTAAAATCCTAATGCCATCGCCTTCTCGCTGCCCTCACAGAACGCCTCTTAAACATAAGTGATTTTTTCAGACCGGCAACCACCGCTTTCTGGTGGGCCGAAGAAGGTGAATGGCTCACGGTCACCGAATACTTCATGCTTCGGTATGGAAAAGAGATCAGAGATTCCGAGTATATGGTCGAAATTGTCGGTGGGAGGCCAGGGGAATTGTTTCCTCTCGATGTTATCGAAGTTTATCAGTAAATATTTGCTTCAAAGTTTTCTATAACTATTTCTTAACAGTAAAAGAGTTTTATTGATATCCGTTGTTTGTTGTTGAAGAGATAATCACAATTATTGGGAAAAACAATTATTGTATGACATTTTCAACAAAATTAGAAGGAGCACAAGGTTATTTATTCGTCTTGTTCAGCGTTTACGGCATGTTGTTGTTGAGCTGCTTGTTGAGCTTCTTCACAAATTGAGGAATGGTGAAAAAAGAACTTCGATGTGCAACATCGTTTCCTACAGAACTCGTTGCTTCTCTTGAGCGAGCGACAATAGGCAGAGAAGGCAAAGTCTCCTTTGCTTAGCAATGTCCATTTTCTCATGTTGTGGGTGTGTGGGGCACGCTGTTGTAGGGTGAGGTAGAGTGCACAATTTGCATCTAGGTGGTGCCCGAGTGGCGTCCTCAACAAGACGTTGGCATTGCATGGCCACCGCCATACGTTTGGCCTCGGTGAGGACTTCGGATCCCATGGTTGCGGATGCAGCTCTCTTAGCCATTTCAATTGGTTAGTGGACAAGAATCTCCTGATTCCAAAAAACTCAATTTCAAAAAGGTCCGACAAAAATTAGCAGAGTTATGAAGGTTCTAGATGACCAGTTTTGTAAATTGCTCAGAATAAAATCTGGAACATTTTCCGAAATAGGTCTTGTGGGTACTCATTCGAACCGTCATGACACGCTGATTTCAAAAAACTAATTTTCGAAGCGGTACAACAAAACTCAACCGAGATTCAGGAAAGAGACGACCGTTTGTTTGGTTCGGTTGCAGTGACATTTGCTGAGTGGCGTACAAGTGTCAGTGTCTCTTCCCATTGCCTTCTATTTTTTTCCTATGTTCCGTAAACTCCCCCCCCCCACCATTGTAAATTCTGAATGATTGTTTAAAGGCGCATACGATACGGCGGGTGACAGGTCTCGCAGAGACTCTATTCTCTCCCCTTCTCTCTCGCTTTGACCTCTCTTTCACTATTCGACTTGAGTCATTTGTCTTTTTTTCTTTCTCTGGCTATTCGCTATGGCCTATTCTTTATTGATTATTTCTAATTTCTAGAAACTAGTTTTATAATGAAAAATCAAAGGTGAGCGTTCAAAAAAGGCTTTTTTTCATAAATTTTGATCAAAATTCCCGTTTTTCTGAATAGAAAACAGTTATTTTCAGTCAAAAATCAATTAAAATTGAAGCCGCATACATATCTCGAAAAGGAGCGGAGCTAGAAGAAAACGGTCAATTGCAATCTTGTTTAAAATTGAATTTCAAGCAACTTTGCTGTTGACAACTTTTTTCTAGCTCCGCCCACTTTTGAGATATGCGCCTTTAAAGTTAAGATGCCCTTCTGCATCGCCGCTTCTTAGTTTGAAAGGTGCATATCTCAAAAGTGGGCGGAGCTAGAGAAAAACAGTTAATTGCAAACTTGTTCCAAATAAAATTTCAAACAGGTTTGTAGTTGAAAATTTTTTTCTAGCTCCGCCCACTTTTGAGGTATGCACCTTTAAAAACTACTTCTCAAAGTATGCAATTTTCAGATTCTTGCAAACCAGTCCACATACTTCAAGTCGCAATTCTTTGCGAATCTCAAGGAATCCAAAGAATCTGAAATTACTTTGGATGATGGAAATGACAGGTGAGGAAAGCTTTTTGAGAAAAATTCTCGAAATTACCTATTTTTCACCGATTTCCATGGGGGAAGGGGTTTTCATAGATTCCGACAGGCTGAGAATATTTTTAGCAGTAAATATTTTTTTTTCAGGAACTCTCTCATCACTTCATGTATTTCCAAAGGATGTTCAGCTCAAACTTCACAGAAAGGGATGAGCCGGAGGTGGAACTTGAAGGAGTGGTCAAATCGAAAGCGATCGTCATGTTTCTGAAGGTGGTTCATGGAAACAAGCTGAGCTCGTCTGCTTCAAAAAGGCCGTCTAAAGATGGAACACCAAGTGCCAAACAGTCGGCATCAAGTTCGATGACAAAAAGTAGGACAAGATACCGGAATCGTGGATTGAAGAGGAATGGTGGAGCCGATCTCTATTTGACACAACTCAACCAAAGCTCACGTTCCATAAACCCAATCGTATCAAGGAGTTAGCCGAGGAACTACGAGATGCGCATGAGCATGAGCAAGTGAAATTCATACAAGCTCAAATAATGTCATAAAATCGCAAAGACAGCATATTCGAGACATAACTGACTATCCTACATGGATCGGAAGGAACTGAGGAAGGCCCGGATCATGACGTGAATGATCAAAATCCACAAGAGCAGGACCAGGAGGAAAATTAATTTGAAAATTTGTGATCGTTATTTTTTTCTAATTTTTGCCTAAATCTTTATAAATCTTATAAGTTATTCTCCTGTAATTTTGCAGCTTGACCACAAAAATTGCACAGTTCTTTTAAATGAACCTCAAATCAATGGAATGGTTAGTCAAATATTCGGTTACGAATGAAAAATCTTATGAAACAGTGAATTTTCGGAAAATCATTATTTCTCAAAACCTGGTCATGATTATACTCATTCGAACCGTCTTGGACTCCTGAATCCATTAAACCTAATTTCAAAGCGATCTGACAAAAATTAAACGAGTTATGACGGTTTTTGTGAATTGCTCAGAATAGAAAAGTTTGAAAATTTTCCAAAATAGGTCTTGTCGGTACTTTCTTGAACCGCCTTGACAAGCCGAATCCGAATATACCAGATTCAAAGCGATACAAAGATAACTTATCAAAATTAATTACCATCAATTAAAAAACATCGCAATCCTGTCTATCCAAAATTTTTAGAAACAGTAATTTTTCGGAAAGTCATTATTTTCCAAAACCTAGCCATGATAATACTTATTCGATCCGTTTTGGCCTCCTGAATCCATAAAACCTAATTTCAAAGCGATCTGACAAAAATTAGCAGAGTTATGACGGTTTTTGTGAATTGCTCAGAATGAAATTTTGGGAAATTTCAGAACTAGGTCATCCGAAATAGGTCCATCGCAACGTCTTGACGCGCCATCTCCGAATATACTAGTTTCAAAGCGATACGAAGTTAATTGATCAAATGTCGATACCAACAAGAAACAACATCCAAAGGATGTCTATCCAAAATTTTGTAAAACAGTAATTTTTTGGAAAATCACTTTTTTCCAACACCTAGTCATGATTATACTCATTTGAACAGTCTTGACTTCCTGGTTCTAAAAAACTTAATTTTAAAGCGATCTGGCGAAAATTAGCAGAGTTATGACAGTTTGGTGAGGTAGCTCAGAATAAAGAATTTGATAGATTATCTAAAAAAGGGCTATTATATTTTTAAGGAAACCTCTCATAATTCAAAATTTCATCAAGAAACAGTTATGAACTGAAAAACATCGAGGATGCATTTTAACACATCCTTAAATTCAACTAAGAAGACTCTAATAATTTGAAACAGTGAAATAATAATTTCAGCTCGAGATACGGAAATAACAGGTAGTCTGATCGCCGAATTCGTTATAAAATCCGATGATACAGTAAATTTTTGGAAAATCTAATAGTTGGAAATGGTAGTAATAATAGATGTGTATAAGTTTTCAGAAAAAAACTTCGAAACAGCAAATATTTATTTTTTTTAATGTTGACCAAATGTAAAAAGTAGATCGAGGATTTTATAGTTCGGTGCAGGGCTGTCAAAGCGGGCCGCGGCCGTTTTTATGAGTCGCTTCCTAGCGGTCGGATTTTTCCGATGCAAGAGGCGGCCTTGTAGAGCACAAAAAGTTATGCATTTTGGTAAAAAGACGGCCCGATTGAGTTATCCGCGGCCGGCCGTCCGACAGCCTTGGTTCGGTGCAGCGAATTTCATGATACTGTGTATTTTTTTTCTGTGGTACCCCGTTTCTGACCAACAGAAAGATGATCTGACAATGGCACCAAAAGCAACATCAGAAAACCTATCTATCCAAAATTTCATGGAACAGTAATTTTTCGGAAAAACTTTCCAAAAACCTCACCTTCATTATACTCATTCGAACCGTCTTGGCCTTCTGAATCTATCTAACCTAATTCGAAGCAATCTGAGAAAAGTTAGCAGAGTTATGACGGTTTTTATGAATTGCTCAGAATAAAAATTTCAAAACATTTCCGAATTAGGACTTGCGGGTCCTTTTCTGAACCGCATTGACGCGCTGAATCCGTATATACTGTACTCACGATTCGAAGTTCCAACAAGAAAAAACATTCAAAGGCTATCTATCCAAAATTTCATGAAACAGTAATTTTTCTGAAAAACATTATTCTCCAACACCTAGTCATGATTATACTCATTCGATCCGTCTTTGTCTCCTGAATCCATTGAACCTAATTTCAAAGCGGTCTGACAAAAATTAGCGGAGTTACGACGGGTTTTGTGAATTTCTCATTATGAAAATTTCGAAAAATTTTCCGAAATACAAAAAAAAACATTGTATGAGGCATTAGAAAACATATTAGCACAGTCCTGAATCTGAGAAAAACGGGATGAAAAATTTGAAACAGTAACAAAAAACAAACGTTGTCGAATTCGCAGCAGAAAACCCTTTCTGAATTACACTACATGGAATTTTTGGAAACAGTGTGAAAAAAAATCATTATTTACCAAAATCTGGTCATGATTATACTCATTCGAATCGTCTTGGCCTCCTAAATCCATACAACCTAATTTCAAAGCGACTTGACAAAAGTTAACTTAGT
Organism: Caenorhabditis brenneri; assembly: GCA_000143925.2. Lineage (NCBI taxonomy): Eukaryota > Metazoa > Nematoda > Chromadorea > Rhabditida > Rhabditidae > Caenorhabditis > Caenorhabditis brenneri. Next base: position 9,019 of record GL380597.1, read on the forward strand.
TATGACGATTTTTGTGAATTGCTCAGAATAAAAATTTGGAAAATTTTCCAAAGTAGGTCTTGTGGGTACTCTTCTGAACCGCCTTAATGCGCTGATTCCAAAAATCTAATTTTCAAATGGATCCCGTCAAAATTGTTCATTCTGAATGTCTGCGGTTATCGTTCAAAGGCGCATACGATACGGCAGGTGACAGGTCTCGCAGAGAGTCTCTCCTCTCCCCCTATCTCTCGCTTTGACCTTCCTCCACTAAACAAATTGTGTCATTCGTCTCTCTTTTGGCTATTCGATATGGCCTATTCTTTATTGATTATTTCTAATTTTTGAACTATATTTATAATGAAAAACTAAAGGTGAGCACTTAGAAAATGTCTTTTATCAATCAGTTTTGACAAAAAAAACCCACAAAAAACTCGATTAAAAGATAGAGATTTCAGTGAAAAACTCGGTTTTATCGCGCAGAAAACCGAAAATCAATATATTTTCGTGACATTACAGAATTCTGGATCAAGATAGTCTAAATGCCGACAAATCGAGAGTGCTCAATATGATCCTAATGTATTGGGGACACCATTTGAAAAGACGAATCTATGTGAAGGTTTAAGCAGACTCACCGGAATCACCGGAAATTTCAACGCCGACAAAATATGCTCTTTAACAATGAGATCAAGCAAATATGTGCAGTTATAATGGACAAATTGATGGATCGTCTTGTTTTTTCTCTGATGCTTTGTTCCAGCTAATAAATGCTAGATAAATCAAATTTCGTTTTTCTGAATTAAACTACATGCAATATTTTGAAACAGTGAGAAAATTTAGAGCAACTCAATACAACGATCTGAAAAAACACCTGGTAAACAGAGAATAAAACAGCATTTTTTTGGAAAATCTAAATTTTCCAAGATCAAGTCATGATTGTACTCATCCAAACCATCTTCACCTCCGGAAGACCTAATTTCAGAGCGATCTGACAAAAATTTGCAGAGTTAGGACGGTTTTCGTGGATTGCTCAGAATAAAACTTCTGAAAAACTTCCGAAGCAGGAAAATGTAGTCTATAAAATACCAGAAGTAAACTCAACACAACCCTAGATTTGAGGAAATTGGGATGGAATATTTGAAACTGTGAAAAAATTTGGCAACTTGAAACATATGACTCCGAGAGGATAATCGTAGCGAAAAAAGTTTTCTGAATTACACTACATGGAATATTTTGAAACAGTGAGAAAAATTGGCTATTTGACACATATGACTCGCTTCGAACAGATCGCCGAAATTGCACCAAAACATTCAAATTTTTCTAAAACCCAGCCACGATTATACTCCAAACCGTTTTGTTCTCCTGAATCCGTAAAACCTAATTTCAAAGCGTCCTGACAAAAATTAGCAGAGTTATGACGGTTTTTGTGAATTGCTCAGAATAAAAATTTGGAAAATTTTCCGAAATAGGTCTTGTGGGTACTCATTCGAACCGCCTTGACACGCTGATTTCGAAAATCTGATTTTCAAGTGGAAACTGTCAAAATTGTCAATTCTGAATGTCCGCGGGTTAACTTTAAAGGCGCATATGGTACGGCAAGCGACGGGTCTCGCAGGGAGTCTCTTCTCTCCCCCCCTCTCTCTCTCTCTCTTGCTTTGACCTCTCTTCCACTATTCGAATTGAGTCATTCGTCTCTTTTTCTCTCTCTGGCTATTCGTTATGGCCCATTCTTATTGATTATTTCTAATTTCTGAACTATATTTTCTGAAAAAACTAAAGGTGAGCACTTAGAAAATGAGTTTTTACATGGTTTTTTGGGAAAAAAACCCGTTTTTCTGTTTAAAAGCACATATTGTTTAGTCAAAAATCAATAAAACATTAAAGGCGCGTCCTTATCTCGAAAAGAGGAGGAGCTAGAAAAAAATTCTCAATTATCCTGATATTTCAGTCACCAATGATCCTGAAAAATCCTGGAAAGAAGTCCCACGTGGTCGACACCAATTCGGAGGCTATCGAAATTCTGGAGGAAGTGGAGTTCGACGAGTAATAACCGAGAAGTTCTCGGAAAAATCTCAGGTATTTCAAAAAATTTTGAAGAAATAAAACAAGTAACCCGTTTATAGATGCAGCTTATGAGAGACTTGGGGTAGGAGTGGACGGACGGATTCAAATAAACACATCGGTAAGCGTATATTCGTCTTTGAATTTTCATAAATTTTGGCGGGAATTCAAACTTTCAAAAACATTGGCATTATTTCAAAACTTCAAAAAATTTTGACGGGAACTCGAAATTTCAAAAGTTTCGGTGGAAATTTGAATTTTCAAAAATTTGGTGGGAATTCAATTTTTCGAAATTTTTGAAGATAGTTCAAAATATGGAAAATTCGGCGGAAATTCGAATTTTCGAGAAAAAAAAAATAATAATAACGGCACCACCAACTGATTCCGTAACATATGAGCATTTGCAGGATGCGGGGAATGCAAACCATACTACAAAGAGAAGGAGGCCTATTGGATGGAAAACAGTCTTGCACGCCAAGGAGACCGAAGGATCCCCTAAGCCGATCTCAACGGAGTACTTCTATCTGAGTGAGGACTCTATTGCCGATCAAGGAATCTGGGCCGCCCGCATAATTGTTGTTAGCCTCATCTTCGGACCCTACGAAGGAACGAAAAAGCGAAGAGTGTGAAAAAGCAGAATATTTTTGTTTTTGTGAATTGCTTAGAATAAAATTTTTGAAAATTTTTTGCATATTCTTTAATAAAATGTTTCGGTTCTTCTTTCTGTAGATTTGCAGTCCGATCAAAGTAAGCAGAGTTCTGTACAATAACCACCAGGTCAATGGAATGGTTAGTCGAGCATAGAGTTATGAATGAAAAATCTTATGAAACAGTGAATTTCCGAAAAATCATTATTTTCCAAAACCTAGTCATGATTACACCCAGTCGAACCGTCTTGGCCTCTTGAGTCCAAAAAAATCAGTTTCAGAGCGATTTGACAAAAATTGAGAAAGTTATTGTGGTTCTAAAAGGATTGCTCAGAATAAATTTTTGAAGATTTCTCGAAACGCGTTGAAGCACTGATTTCTAAACCGCTGTTTTTGAAAAAAAAAATCCATCAAAGTTTTCATTGCTTCACTCAATTGTTCGGACTCAAGACACTGATGAAAAATTGCACGCACAAGCCACGAACTGACCGTTTGATAGAGCTTCAAACTAGCTATGCAAAATCCAATGAAACAGTAAATTTTCAGAAAAAACAAAAATTTCCAGATCCCAGTCATTATTATACTCATTCGATCCGTTTTGGTCTCCTGAATCCATCGAACCTAATTTCAAAGCGATCTGACAAAAATTAGCAGAGCTATGACGGTTTTTGTGAATCGCTCAGAATAAAATTTTTGTAAATTTTCCGAAATAGGTCTTGTGGGTACTCATTCGAACCGCCTTGACACGCTTATTTCAAAAAAACTAACTTTCAAGGGGACCATGTCGAAATTGCCGATTGTGAGTGTTCGCGGTTAAAGGCGCATGCGGTACGGCAGGGGACAGGTCTCCCAGGGTCAATTCAATGTCTGCGTCTCCTTCAATCCTCTTCTATTATTCGGGCCCTACCCCTCAGGCTCCACCCATTTTTTCTCAGGTTTCTCTGCACTCTCTTTTCAATCGCTCTGACCTCTTTCACTATTCGAATTGAGTCATTCGTCTCTCTTTTGGCTATTCGTTATGGCCTACTAGCTTCCTTGATTATCTCTAATATCTGAAAACTAACTATAATTATTGAAAAACTAAAGGTGAGCACCTAGAAAATGTGATTTTGTTCGTTTTTCGACACGTGCTAGCAATGGTGTGCTGACTTTGTCCTGAAGTGATTCAGTGTTTGTGCTGCCAGGTAAATTTTTGAAAAATCGATTTTTTACACCGATATCAAACTAAAGTGAACTAATGTCGACTTGAATGAAATTTTGCAGCACGAAAAAATAGTGGTCAATGTGGGACTCAAATGTCAGGAGATTCTTGGAACCGTTGTCATCAGACGTTTGAAGAGCGGAGAAAACGACGTCTTGAAACACTATAGATCAATGTGAAAGTTGTTTTTGTTGTCTTTGATTTTATTTTCGGCTTGTTTGGTGTTTTCATGTTTTAGAATGATTTTGAAAATGAATTTTACAAATGCGATAATACTGACCTTTACTACAGAGGACCTAGACGAGCAAGAAATCCAAGATTCAAGTTTAGCACAGGCCTGAATTCTAGGAAAAAGGGATAGAAAATTTGAAACAGTGTAAAAATATGGCAGCTTGACACATACATGACGTACGACTTCGAGGAAACGTTGCGGATTATACAGCAAAAAAACATTTTTTGGAATTACACTACATATAATTTTTTGAAACAGTAAAACGTTTCGAGAACCTAACACATGAGCAGGCAAGAACTCTTAAACAGAGCACCGAATTAACTATGAAAAATCCGATGAAACAGTAAATTTTCAGAAAATTCGAAATTTTCCAAAACCTAGTCTTGATTATACTCGTTCGAACCGTCTTGGTCTCCTGAATCCAAAAAACTTGATTTCAAAGCGATCTGACAAAAACTAACAGAGCTATGACGGTTTTGTAAATTGTTCAGAATAAATATTTCAAAATGAAGGACAAGAAGAAAAACAGCCCTAAATTCGAGGAAAACTGGATGGAGAATTTGAAACAGTAACTGATAATTGGCAACTTAACACACATGACCCGCATCGAACAGATGTTCAACCCGCCGAACTTGTTTTAAAAATGCAATGGAACTGTGAATTTTCGAAAAATGTCTTAATTTTACTCATTCGATCCGTCTTGGCCACTTGATTCTAAACAACTAAATTCCAGGTAGAACTGACAAAAATTAAATTTAAAAAAAAACTGAAAAAAAAATTAAAATTTGACGATTTTCGTGGAATTGCTCAGAATAAAATTTTCGAAAAACTTCCGAAAAAAAAATTGTATGAAATACCAGAAGCAAACTTAACATAGCGCTGAATTTCAGGAAAACGAGATGGAAATTTTGAAACAGTAACAAAAAATTGGCATCTTAATACATATGACTCGGAGAAAACATAATCAAATATGCAGCAAAAACCATTTCTGAATTAGACTTCAAGGAATTTTTTGAAACAGTGAAAAAATTTAGGCAACTTGAAAACCTAGAGGAACAACTGTTGGACAGAGCACCGAATCAACTATGAAAATTCCGGTGAAACAGCAATTGTTTCGGAAAATTTAAAATTTCCAAAACCTAGTCTTGATTATACTCGTCCGAACCGTTTTGACCTCCTGAGTTAAAAAACCCTAAATTCAAAGCGATCTGCCAGCAGTTAGCAGAGTTATGACGGTTTTCGTGGAATTGCTCAGAAGAAAAATTTTAAAATGAAGAACAAGACACAGTATCCCCATCTTGAATTAAGAACAGATGACGTAATCATTCGTGGCATTTCACAAAAAAAATATTCTCACGTGATTAATGAAATTTGTACAGGATTGAGGTTAGTTGTTGTTATTGCAGCCTTCAGAAAGCCTAAACCGAAAATCTGTTTACCACAACTTTCTTCCAATAGGTCAAGTACCTCAGGAAAATTTTTTCGAATTTTTTGCACGGATCGATTTGAAGTTACATCGTTTTGAAAAAATTAGCTAATTTTCCCGAATTTTCAGCTAGGTTCTTTTGGATTTGCATTATCAGACCAAAATGTTCGGATGTTTGAAATGTATTCATCTAGTTTTGTTG
>GL380598.1:25937-53031 GCA_000143925.2 Caenorhabditis brenneri
GTCGGCAGAAGGAAGACTGTAACCTGTTTCCTTAAAATTGTCAACAACCTCAATAATTTGAAATTCTAATAGGATCAGATATTATTTGAAGTTTGTTCGAGATTTTGAACATTTTGCAAATCGCATCATGGAGAGCCAGTGGAACTATTTTACGGTGATCACTATGAAACCAAAATACAGGAAGCCCAGATGTTGGGTGGATGGAGATTCTGAACAAAATTACTTACTCTGATGATATTAATTCCAATCCTTAGACTGGCTTAACTTTCGTGTGATGAATGAGACAAACCCGGTCCTTCTTGGTGGAATATTGTTAATTACTCACCTGCACTTGACAATATTCCCTTTGAACTTTATCCTAATTCCTCTATTCCAATAAAAAGTTTGAGTGAAATCATCCTTTGGATTCTCATATGTGCCCCATAGTATCACATCTTTACCCTTCTCTTCGTTTTTCTGAGCTCTCAGGCATGATTTCTGCATGTCTATTACAGTCGCGTCAAAATTAGGATGAACTTTTTGAACTAGAGATCGTGATCTTTTAGAACAAAGACCCAGAAAGAACCTTTCAAATGTCTCAAGCTGCCTTATAACTTCGATTTGCACTAGGAATGGGAAATGAAACAGCATTCTCAGTTTACGGATGAATGTAAGAAGATTGCAAACCAGCAATCAATAAAAACCACTGGCGAGAGGAGGTCAACACACCAGATGACGTTAAACACAGACTAGCACCATTTACTGACCGTTTACGACAAAGGAGGAACAATGAAATAAGAATGAAAATTGACCGCTCTTATATCAAATAAAAAAATTAACCATAACGGGAGTCGGAAGGGTGTGTGAAAAGTGACCGGCTTCCCGAAGCTGAAACAGAAACTCGTTTCGAAAAGGAATTTTCCACGTAACAGTAAATGGGAGGATTACAGACAAATCGTTTTCGAATTCATCGTGGAAAAATCATCGTGGAGATTAAATTCAAAAAATCTGAAAAAACAAAAAAAAGTACTTTTCTAACTGTTTATTAAAAAGCTTATTAACAATATTTGTTCGTCATTGTAAAGTCGATGTTTATCATAACTCCAAACTTCCAAATTTAAAACTGATTCTTCTTGGTTGATCAAGTATTTCAGTTTTTATAGAATTGTTTGTCGGAAATCTGTTTTTCCAAACAAAAAATTGAAACCATACACCCGTAATAAACACAGTCGCAAGTAGTCCATCATGCTTTCTTTCAATATCTATCCTTTCAGAACAGTCAAGAATGTCAGAATATGCCAATTGTTTCATTCTGAAAATTAAAGACATTGAGAAAAATTTTAACTTTTCGGGAAACCAACGCTGGTGGGTACTTGAAACGTGCAGCTCGTTTTTCAGGATCCCATGGAGAAGTTTCAAAGTTTTTCAATATATCGTTTGCATTAAATGGCTCCCTTTCTAAATTCAAGTCGGACACGAAAACGATGATTGCTTCAAGTTTTGTGTTATTTCCTTTCAGCCAACTAGTAATGAATTCAATAATTGCATTGCTATCCAGAAGTTTGACTCCATCGAAAAAAGCACTCTGCCCATCAATGCTGAGCAACAGATTTTTAGTCAACCAACTAGCATGATGACACACCAAATGATTGACTTTCATTATTTTAGAATCTATATCTTCCGGGGTCAGCTCTCTTTCTTGCACACCGAACCAAAAATTGAAGCTAGCGCAGTTAATCACTTGAATTTTTTCGAAAAACTCGACATATTTTTGTGCTGCAGAACGGTGGCCCATGGGCCTCATAGCTTCTTGAAGATTCTCAACGACTTCTATACCCGGAGGAAACTCTGATAAATCAATTCGACATATGATTTGAATTCGATTGGGAATGTTGAAAACTTTGCAAACTGCTTGATGAATAGCCAGAGGAATTATTCTTCGGTATTGATCCTTACACCAAAGTATAGGAGTCCCAGATATCGGGTGGGTGGAGATTCTGCAACGGGTATGAATCAACTACGATGCGGCAGGATTGTTGTACAATCATTGGCACTGCTATGGTACTAGGAATCGAAAACATAAAACTTTCTACAATCTTATTTTCTTTATTACAGGAAATCCGGAAGATTGCAATCTAAATTGAAACATTCCAAAATGAGCATGTTTTTCCTTTCGGTGGTTTGCTTTCATGTTTCCTACTGTGAGATACATTTATCTACAGTATACATGTATAGGTGAAGTAAGATTTTTGTTAAGGCACAGGTGTTATTCGCAACCTCCAGCTTCCCTTACTTTACTATTATTTGAAAAAGATTCTGAATTAAAACTCACTCACCTGCACTTGACAATATTCCCTTTGAACTTTATCCTAATCCCTCTATTCCAATAAAAAGTTTGAGTGAAATCATCCTTCGGGTTCTCATATGTGCCCCATAATATCAAATCTTTACCCTTCTCTTCATTTTTCTGAGCTCTCATGCATGATTTCGCCATGTCTATTACAATTGCGTCAAAATTATGATAAACTTTTTGAACTAGAGATCGTGATCTTTTAGAACAAAGACCCAGAAAGAACCTTTCAAATGTCTCAAGCTGCCTTATAACTTCGATTTGTACTAGGAATGGGAAATGAAACAGCATTCTCAGTTTACGGATGAATATAAGAAGATTGCAAAACAGCAATCAATAAAAACCACTGGCGAGAGGAGGTCAACACACCAGATGACGTTAAACACAGACTAGCACCATTTACTGACCGTTTACGACAAAGGAGGAACAATGAAATTAGAAAGAGCATGTATACAACTGAAATCAAAACTTTGGGAAGACGAATTTTAAATACAAATTAATAAATTAGAATTAAAAATTTAGGGAATGATATACACTGGGGAGCGAGAAGAGGGTACAAATAAATATATCACAAATTGATTGCTCGAAATCGGAGCTTCAGATTATGTATAAAAAGAAATGACGTAGATTGAATTGACATAGGTTTCAATAAAAGAAGATTATGACTTGTTAAAGAATGATTTGAGACTTCCACGACTCTTATTCGATTCCTTCTCCTTCTCACGATCTTTGACAAGTGTAGCGAGATGTTCGGAGAGATCTCCCAGTTGGGATTCATAACTTCGACGGACACTTTCGAGCTCATCTTCTAATCGATGATTCTTTTGGGAGACAGATTCAAGTTCAGAGAGAACTTGTTTCAGGTGCTCTTCGGAGGCCAGTTCGTGACGGAGGAGCAGCTCGAACTGAAAAATGAAATGGGTTTCTTGAGAAAATTGCCACTATTTTTGGTTGTTAGATGTTGGGGACACTGCTTAGAAAAAAAAGAACGGGCGGAACAAATCACAAAAATTTAATTTTTATTATTAGTAAACTCGGGGATTTTGTGGCAAGTTTCTGTGTAAATTCATCAGCTCGCCGCAGCTTCCACGTTGAGCGGCAACTTGTCATTCGTTTGCCGAAAATCCTGGCAATCCCTACCTCAATCTCATAAAACCTCAGCGCCTTCTCTGCTTTCTGTACCCGCTGCACCCATTCATCCCTTCGTTCCATTCCGATTTCCCAGATCTGATCGAGATCAGTTTTCTGTTTTTCATCACTGTTTTTCTCCTTTTCAGATGACTGTAGAGCAATTTCTAGTTTCCGTTTCACAAGAGAATTATCAACGAAGAGTTTATCCCTCTCCTTCTGCAGCTCCTTGTTTCGAGAAGTCAAGAGGCGAATTTCCGAATGAAGATGATCCGGTGGATGGTTTTCAGAAGAGTTCTTAGACATTCCGGAATTTCTGGAAGCATTGAAATCTTCAGTTGGTTCTGGAGAAGTGATAGTGGTATCCGCGGATTCTAGAGGTTCCTGCGAAGTGTCTTCCTCTTCATTTTCATCAAAGAATGGATTGTAAGAGTCTTCTGTCTGTGGTTTCGAAGGAGCGATGATTTTTGGGGTGGACATCAGAGCAACAGCTTCTTCTCGTAACCTGGAAAGAAATCATTTTCTATTAATTATTGATTTAATTTTTAAGGAACCGTGAGATATACGAATACGGTTCAAAAAAAAAACAAAAGCAGCACTGCAGACCTGTACAATGTGACTTACTTCTTCTCCAACACCTCCTTCTCAATTTCTGCTTCCATTCTCTTTGCTTCTTCTGCTCTCCTCTTCATTTCCTCTTCCATAACTTTGACTCGTTTCGTTCTCGCCGCCAGTTTGCTCGTCTCCTGTGACATCATCTGAAGTGCCGCTTCCAAAGCATTCCCCACACAACGCATTCTATTCGTCGTCGTCGGGAATCTTGCCTCGTAGATCCATCGTTTTTGGAAGCACTCCAGAAGTTGAGAGCTCAATGAATCCAACTCATCCAGTGAGTCTAGAAGGTTAGAGGACGCTTCCGGCTGTTTCGAGCTTGTGAGATTCTCTAAGTTTTCAGTGATTTTTTCGAAAACTTCGAATAAATTCAAAACGAGTGACTCCCATTGATTATTCAACTTGTTCAGTGCAGCAGTACACCAAGTCACTCTATTCTCCTCTCCAATCATTCGACTAAATAAATCTTTCAGCATTTTCTGACAGTGTTGAGAAATGAGACGACATTTAGAGGTGATAATAGGCAGTTGTTGGTCAGGTTCGAATACCGAATCGGCGATTATTGACTCTGTGATTTCAACTAATCCGGAGAATAGGCGAGACGCTTGAGCATATTCTGAAGAGAGTTTGATGACGTGGGCAGGTAATGGTTCCATCGTGGCATCGTATGGATAGATTTCGCTGCGTTGTTGGAGCAGGGTGAAGACGTTGTTGAGAGCTGAAAAAGACGAGAATTAAAAAGCGCGCTGTGAGAAGAGACGCAGACAAACTCTTCTTGTTTCAAAAATTACCTGAGAAAGTTCCTTTCGTCGCTTCGGCCACCATTATTCTGGCTTCTTCTTGTGATTCTGGTGGTTCTGGACTCCCAATCACCTCCACTTCTTCCCTTTTCTCCTCAATTTTCGTCAATTCTACCTCATTGTTTCCGTTCTCCTTATTGCTATTTACAGTTGTTCTCATTCTCATTCTCTTCACTTCATCCTCCAGTTTTCTCATTTCTTTCGCTAGCTTCTCCGACATTTCAGCCATTTCCACAGCGTGTTGTCGTTCGTTTTCAGCCAACTCGCTCACCAATTTCTCATTTTGTTCGAGTTTTCGCTGCAATTCTTGTTCTAGAAGCTCGATTCTGGCTAGGGAGTCTGGGTTATTCGTTGGTGGAGCTTTTGCAGCGGCTGATTTTTTGGAAGAATGGGGAGTGGATTGAGGTTCGAATTGGAAAGTTTCGACGCGACGAACGAGTTGATCATTTCGGAAAGTGAGCGACTCGTTTTCGGATTGAAGACGACGAATGACGGCTTCTTTCGACTTCAAATCTTCCTGGAAAATTGAAAAATGCAAAGGGAAGGCGCTTTTTTTCATTCAGAAGGTCTCATCTACCTTCTCTATTAAAACAGGGTTTCATAGGGTATGACATTTTGTGAGCGGAGCTTGTCAAAAACTGACACTTTTTACTTTGTCACAACTTTGGAAGGCTGCAGTTTCGTGAATTTGAATGTTCTTATGCTGAATTTTTTTTGAGCAACTGTAAAACAATCTTGGCTATGTGGCGCCAAGTTTGGAAAATGATCCGATCAATGTTAGCTGAGATATGATGAGAGTTTTGCGCCTGACCAAAGTGTCAAAAAAATGACATACTGAAAATTTCGAAAATCTTTTCTTAAATATTTTTTAACTGGCTCACTTCTCATGAGTTTCTTATGAAAATGGGTGAAAACATGAAACTTGGGGAGGGCTACCAAATGAGCTAAAACTCATCTGAATTGGAGCAAAACCAGGAATGTAGGCCATAAAACAATGACTAATTTTTTGAAGAAAATTGGTTCGACGTCAATTTTTCTCAATATAACGTTCTGGCCTTAGGGGCAAAACTGCTCCTCTCTCTTCTCGAGAAAAAAGTGACCGTTTTTCGTAGATTTCATTTTCAAGAATTTTGATTAGCAAAAACGGTGACACACGGCGCTTGCGCCGTGTCTAGCCTGGACGACCTGACGAGCGTAGCGAGTTCAGGGCGTCCAGGCTAGTCACGATGAACAATATTACTGTTTCATCAAGCATTTTTGCTAAAATAAGAAATAACTTGATTAAGAGTAAACAATTTTTGATCACTTCGAAAGAAAAAGAGCTGCAGTAAATCTTTCTCTGTGATGAAACCGTCTGGTCCCAGCCACGCTTCAAACTATTACCGTCAACTTGTCCACCTTTCCACGCTCCTCAATCACACCCTCCCGAAGCACTTTTGCCTGTGCTCGAAGTTTTGTGTACTCCTGCGCCAATCGCTGATATCGAACATTGGCATCCGAGCTTAGTGAAACGGATGATACTGACATAAATCGTTGGCAAAAACCCCTCTGAAGTTAGGAAATTGAGAAAAATAAAGAGGAAATCAGAGAAATATAAACTGACATGTACAGGTTTTGAATTGAAAAAAAAAAACGTGCTGAAGTCAACAATTACTTCATAAAGACAGAAAAGCAGGGAAAAGGTCGGCGAAACCAGCGCCAACAAGAGACCATTGAGTAGGTTTGACAGATTGCGAAATAAGTTAGAGTTATTCAATTTTCGAAGAGGGGAAACATGAACAATGATAAAAACTTTGAAATGCAGGATAAGAATTTCTAAAAAGAGATGATGAATTAGCGCCTCCCATTGATCGATGCCACCGACGTTCGTCTCGCTTGTAACGCTTGTTGACTTCTGATTTGTTCCGGGGAGCAGAAGATTTCGCAAATCCAGGATCCGATAGGGGTGCTCTTTAGACCAACACAGGAGTTGTGGAATCCACGATCACATCGATCGCAGAACACGACTTCGTTTTCCTCTCCAGGTTTGTGACAAACCGAACACACTCGACAATCCACACAGCTCCATTCGTACGTTTTGACAATCATCGCCATTCGTTCGGGCATCTCTATGCAGTGGGGATGGTAGGCAATGTTACAGGTAGCACAGCTGAGAAAAGATATTTTTGATTCAAAAGATTAATTTATTTAAACTTACCAGACCATCTCTCCTCCAACCCTCTCACATGAATCACACGGGCGATTTGGATCCAGTGGAGCAGGTGTGTAGACGGGTTCCTAAATTGATTATAATCAGAAAAACATGAATATTAATTTTATTTTTTGAATTCACATGAGAAAATTACAAAGTTAAAACCACGGCACAGAAGAAAAAAGGTTAGATTTTTTGCTGCTAGCAATTTTGTTTCGTGTGAGGTAAATCAAAAAAAGTGAATGAAAGATTAATAGTTATAGTCATAGTTATACTGCCGATTCTCCGTGTCGTCCCAATGATAACCATTCATTTTTCGCTCCTAAAATGCACAAAAACTAGGAAAAAAAACACACAAAGGGAAAGACATTACAATCATGCAATCTAACTTGGGAAAAGGACCGCAACCGTGCGTTTTAAAAGAAAACCAACAAACCTGTTTAATCTTAACCATCTGAGGGTTTAGGGCGGCTTCTCTCGCTTTCATCGCCTCTTCTTTCTCTTGACGAATCAAATCTTGCTCGGCAATTGTGAGTGGAGGTGGAGAAGGCTCACGGACCGGTGGGAAGAGATTCGAGGTGTCCATGACAGTGCCAAGTGGGAGACGATTCAGCTCTTCAGGCGTGAATTTCTTATAATATGTCTGATATTGTCCTGGGATCAGAGCAACAGGGTAAGGACCGGGACGGGTGGCGGATGGTTTCATCACGAGCCATTTGTTGCGACGAGATTGGATGATCTGGAAGAATACAGAATTGACGACGAATTGAGTCAATGATTCTTTTTAGAATGAATTGAACTTTTAAGAAACATCCGAAACTTCGAAAACTATTTTTAATATGGTTTATAGCTTTCGCAATTTCAATATGCCGTTTTTTCATATATATAACTCATACATTTGTCTGAATATCCCAGAAATGCCTGCGTTCATTCCTTCGCTGATTCTGAAGATCCTTGTTGAAAGCGACCGCACTTTCTACGGCTTTCTTCCGGAGCTCTGCCATTTTTACCGAATCATTCTTTATCTAAAACAAAAAAAGTTCTTTTAATTTTTAAAACAAAAATGCATACCGCCTCCATCTCCTTGGCCTTTTCAAGTTGAATCTCCTTCTCTCGCTGTGCGACAACTCTTTTGTATTCGAAATAAATATCGATGAAATCCGCGTTCATCATATCGTGAATCTCACTGGCACGCATCGCATTCATGTCACGGAGCTCTGAAATTCTTTTTTGTGAAAACTCGCAAATGCAAGAAAAAACATACGAGTTTCATTGAGAAGATTATTGACTCCGTAGTTCCACTCTAAATACTCTCGTTCCTCATGATCCACTTTCCGCCGCGTGAAATCTGGGTATTTTCGCGAGAATGATTTGATTTGGAGCAGTTCTCCTATTTGTTCTTGCAGAAACCATCGATCTCCAGATTTTGGTGGCCACTCGTACTCGATGACGTCTTTGGGTTCCACCTGAACACAACTAATCGATAATTTGTTTATTTTTCGCTTCTCCAGTTACCTGTTTATGATTTACATCAAGCATAATATAAACATTTCTGTTATATTCTTTCTTGCGTGATGAAACTGGAGTGGCAGGCGGTTGACTATTCGATGTGGACTCTTGGCTATCTGCAGGGGTTTCTGTAGTTTCCGACACTTCAGGCGCGTCTGAAGCTGTCTCCTTTGTTCCGACGACAGGATCTTCCATCTGAAACATTTTTACATCTTTGAAAATACAGAAATACGAGTAAAAAGACAAAAAATCAAACAAATATCATTGATTTCCAAGGGGGCACCATGAAAACAATTCAAAAATGGGTCGCGGTGTTTGCAGAAAAAAAAGACACTACGCGCAAAGGAACAGATGGCATTATAAAATACGACAATTGCCTAATTGACCTTGCAAACGTTTGCGCAAACTTGCGCCTATTTTATTGATTTTCTAAAGCTTTCTTCTGTTGTTCTTTGACTTAAAATGATAATTCTAACCTCAAATTTGCAAAAAATTGACTTTCAGATCAGCAAGACAAAACTGAAGATCACATAAAATGAGTAATTTCAAAGAAAAAAACTTGTCGTATGACCCATTAAAAGCAATCCTAAAGCATTTGAGCTTGAAAAGAAGGTAATGTTGACTTAATTTATTCAAATCACACTGAAAACAAACACTTCAGAGAGCAGATACTCTGGAGGATTCCAGCCCTCAAAAAGACGAATTCAATTGTGCCATACAAGCTCGTTTCTGTTTTTTTATCCGAGAATCATATGAAAGTCAACGGAAATGAGTGGAATATAGGAGGAGACGAAGTCGAAGTGAACACCTCAATCAGATTTCGAGGAGATGGATACTTTTTCCTGCATGACATTCAGAAAGAGTCCGGAGCGGCATTCTCATCTCTAGTTGATCATTACTTGAAGAATAATACTAATATCCAAAAGCTAACTGTATGCGTTGTTCCGGAATTCTTAAAGAAGAAGGATCCAAACTGCTACAGACTCAACGTGAAAGAACTGAGACTTGAGGGTCCAGATGTTTATCAAAGTATTCTACCGATAATAAAGCATAACAAGCTTGAGAAAATTAATTTCACTATCAGAGCGAATAATCTGCATCTGTTGGAAGAGCCATTTGTAAGTCTACTTTTTAGAAAAGCAAGAAAAAAACATTTTTATAGGTGAAAAGCAGTGAAAGCATCATGTTGCGATTCCCTTACTGGGACCCAATTCCTTTGAACAACTTGCTTCTGAATCTTAAGCATAAGAATATCCAAATTATATATTTCCGATTGCCAATCGATGAAGTGGAGAAGCTAGCAGTGGTTAGTTTCATTCCAATTAACAAATTATTTTCTATTACTGAGAAAGTTTTAGAACTGGAAAGAGACTCGAAGACCAGTTGGCGATTCGTTTTCATTGGGAGTAGAAGAATATACATACGTCCTTGATGTCTTCGATCGTTTACAAGAGCGACTAGGAGCCATTCCATCGAAAATTGAAAAACTTGGGTTCGAAAAGTTTTTGAGAAAAATGCTAATTCTCTTTTTTCAGATCAAAATATTTATCGCATTGTGTCACGATTCCGATTTGTGAGGAATCTGAACTAGTTGTTTTCGGAGGACCAAAGTCGTTAAAATGGCCACCTTTTGAATGGACATTGAGAATGGAAGTTATGCCACGTGGATCCACAATTGCCAAATGAATGTTTGAGATTTCGTGTTAAATATATGTAAGAATTTTGTGATTTTTCAAAAAAAAAATTAATTCCATTGTTAAATAAAGTTTTATATATTCAAAAAAAAATTTGCTGTGCACTATGGTTTTCTTTCGTTGAAAAATCCTATTCGTAAGCCACTTTCGAAAAGAAAGGGGAAAGAGGAGGACGGTCCGTCCTTTCCTCTTATTCTTTTTGTGCGCTCCTCACACACCATTTGCCGGCCTGAGCAATCGATTGTTCTCATTACCGAAAAATGGAAAATTCGGAAGAAAAGACATTGCATCCCTTATTCTGTTTAGAATTTGTTGGAGGTTTAATAGGTATTCTCTCTATGGCGGAGCTTTCGGGACCCGGTATGTGGAGTGCGTTTATATTTTGGATTTTCTCTTATTATCTTCGATGCGAAAACAGTTGGTGTAGTAGTAAATGTATACCAGACCTAGAACCTGTTTTGAAATCAAAAGTTCAAACGATTTTTCATGGACTTTTTGTTTTCTTAGCAGCACATTTCTTTCTTCGAGACTTCTTTGACATGTCGAAATGGGTAAGTTATTGGTTTCATCACTTTCAAACAGTTTTCATCCATTTAGATTGATTATTCAATTGTTATTTGCTTCAACCTATGCTATTTCAAACTGTTTCTGAATCAAACCTGGAACGTTATCAATTTTTCTCGAGTAGATATCGACATTTATTTTATTTTTTTGCCAATATACTCCGGACTCATTGCCTTCCTGTTGAACTACTTTTTGGTATTACGACAGCTGAAATATCTCGTAAATTGTTCCCGTATTTCAGGAATACTCATGGCTTCACGCCGGATTGTTGTTCAGTTTCATCTACTCTGGATGGACATTTTTCCTCGTTCAGAACTATTTTAGTTTTGGCACAGATTTCGAAAATGATAGATTGAAGCCCGTGCCAAGTAAAGTGGAATATGTTACGCCGTGGAAATATAAAGATGGAGTTTAACTTTTTTATAGATTGTTCTTATGTTGTCAATGAATTATTAACTGCTATTCCAAAAATTCTTAACATTGTGATTTGAAAATGCGCTTTACAGAAAGAAAATTGACATAGTTTTGATTTTTCTCACAGAAACGTTAGGCAAAGAATATATTTATTCATTTAGCCAGATATCAAAGAGCAGCATAAAAAGAGTTCAGTTCAGTTTACCCTGATTTCTCGCTGGAGTAGTTAAAGCAGTCCGCTCTTTCTTCTGACATCTCGCCATTCGCATCCATATTCCACCCGGCAACCCTCCATCTCGCAGTCTCCTTATCAATTCGTCCTCCCAACGTAACACCGGTCGCTTTGCATCTCTGTTGTACTCTGCTCCACGTGGAAACCACTCCGGAATTATCCGTGACCTCTGTTGCCCAGTTCACCTTTCTTTTCCACGCAAGATCTGTTACACGTGGCAGCCTTGTCCTGTTGGCAATTTCTTCGTTCCGAACTCGATCCAGCCTCGTTATTCCCAGCATAGCTTGCTCCATCCTCCTCGTCAATCTTCTTCTTCTCCTCAACTTTGAGAGCCCAGGTTTCGCATCTGTAGATGATCTTTTGAATGGTTCCTCTGTCGTGAGCCACTAATGCTACGTCATCTGCATACCTATGGTTCGTGAGTTCCGTCCCATTTATTCGTATTCCATATTCTTCCTTATTCTCCCATTCCAGGCGAGTGAAAATCTGTTCAAGAACAGAATTAAATAGGAGCGGTGAGAGGACACATCCTTGGCAAACTCTTCGTTTGATGGTGACTGAAGTGAGTTCATTGAGGCATAGCATGGAAAGTTCTAAACTTACAAAAGTGTTCAGATTCTGAGCCAAGCATACCTCACTGTAAGCTATCTACCATGTGCAAACGTTATAAAGTTCTTTCAAGATCAGAACACAGAAACTATTCTAAAATGTACCCTTAACTAGAAAACGTGCCTAGAGAAATTGTGCTAATTTCAGGGAAGACAAAAAATAATTCCGAGAACAAAACTTCTCAATTAGCCCTCTTCGAAATCTTCCTCTTCCTCTCTTCGAAAAATTTTCTGCACTTTTTTTGCAACACTCTCCGCCGCGCGTCATAAATCCCATATTTATCGTATGCCGAACAAAAAGACACATTCCGAACGAAATGCCATCTCCTTCTCTCTCGGGCGGCTTCTGATGCCAGTTTTTGACGTCTTCTGAATGCGAATGGGCTCATTTTCGATTCCCTCCCATTTTGTGTGTGTGTGTGAGTAGGGGATCCTAGTATTCTCCGAACTCATTGGGAATGGAAAGATGAGAGAAAGGGGCTCCAAAGATCAGAGAATTGTTTGATGGAGGAGTTATTTATGGAGATGCTAATGTTTCTATTTTATTTAGAGAGGATAAGCAAAAAAACTGTCGGAATTCTAGATTTACAAATGTCTAGGATAGACGTTAGGACCCCTTTCTTCTGAAGACGTTTTGACCTCATCCAAAAACTCCTTAGACATTCAGAACCCTCTTACGTACTTCTCCCACCCCATCAAATTCTGATTTCTGAGCATTCTGTAGTATTGTCTCCCTTACTTCTGATGATCATGATGAGGTCATCATCATCACTAATGCATCTTGAATTCAGAATTCAGATGACTTTGTCCTATGTCTACTAATCCTTTCCCCTTCTTATTCCCCTTCTTCTTTTTTGTTTCCTATTTTATTTCCAATTTCCTAATTGCCTTTTCTTCTCACTTTTGTTTTTTTTTTGTGAAGGAAAGAGGAAAGACCACCTTTTTTTGAAATGTTGCCAAATGGGAAGTTTGCTCTATTCGTAATTTTTGAGAATTTTTTCATCCAAATTTGATTCTACTTCAAAAACATTTAGATCATGCTTCGCTTTTTAGAACTTTGTTTTTGATGAATCATGTTTTCCATTTTGTGTCCAGAAATTCGATTTCTCAAAAATTTTGGAGCAACAAAGGACCGATGCACCAGGTTCGTAACAGACACAATAGGAGTTGAGAAACTCAGTTTTCTGGAATATTCAAGCTGAAAATTGGTCACGTGGAGCTTTTTTTGTGGTTCTAAAACGTTCTCTTTTTTAGTTTTTTGGAAATTGCTATGGGGCATGTCAGTATAGTTTAAAAAACCTGTTTTAATCGTCTGGTTTTCCGTCTATCTGTATCCTGTACCACTTGATTTTTTGCTCTTATTCCTCAGCTCCTCCAAAATATTCTCTAGGAACATTCAAGTTTGGCCTGAATAATTTTTGACCAAATTTACATATTCTATTTCCATCCCATGTGCAAAAAAATGTAACCCCTGTCCTCCCAAAAAAAAATCTTCTCGGGGAGCCCCTTATGCGCGGCGCACAAATTTCTCTTTTTGACAGAAATGGCCGAAGGAGCGACGGGGAATTTTGAGCGATCATCGTTTTCCCGTTTTTCGCCACCGAATTCATCCCCCGGGGACCGTTTCATTCGAGGCGAGAAACCAGGAGAAAGGAGTGGAGCACATGATGCTCCAATAAAAAGTTGGAGTTTGTCTCTATGAAAAGGAAAGCTCAGGACCTCCTGGTACTCCCTCACTGACTGAATGGACTCTTGGACACTTTCAACGGCTTTTTTGCGCCTTCCTTTGTTTTTTTGTTACACTGACTGGGTTTTTGGGATTTTGAGGAGTTTACACCCTAAGAAACAAACGTTTTGACACTTCTTTGTTTGTTTTCGGGTTTTGGTTTTTTGGAATCTTTGATGGAAACGTTTTTTTCAGTTTTAGAAAATAAAAGAGGGTTCTAGTTCCGGGTCCCAATAGAGCTTATTTGCATTTTTGGTAATGTGGTTTTAGACGAATTTTATTGAAGTGTTTGTCTCAATCTTCGTAATGCTCTTTATAGTTACATCTACTGGAATGTCGAGTGGTTCATTGTTCGTTTTGAAGCTCACTCTTTTTGGGGCACATTCTGTATTGAGAAAAACATACGGTAGTGATGACAAACTTGATTTTCCAAAACCTAATTTCCAAACTTTGAAAATGTTGGTTCCGAAGATTACGAGCTCCTATAACATCACTCAAACTTTTCGAACAATTTTGAACAATAGCAATTATTTTGACTCGTTGTTTTATACTTTTGAAATTCGAAAGATCAAATGTTGAATGTGTTTTAGTCGGAACCACCCGATACCGTCATTTTTCGATCGTGATTTTGGTTGATAGTTCGGAGGCTTCCCTACATCAGAATCGACCAAATACGAACCGAGTTTTGAGACCTTGCGGTAACCTTGATTCTGCAAAAAAAAACTGGGGATGTAAAAACATGAAATTGAAGAGACGAAATTATTTTTTGGATAGTTTCAATTTCATGTAGCGTTACATAAAGAAATGATAGCGAAAAGCGGAGAAACGTATCAGTTTTTATCAAAAAATCAGCAGCGAAAAGTTGAACAACTGAAGTTCTAAGTACTAAAAATTTCGTTGTTCCTCTTTTGACAGAAACCATCCAATACGACCCTATACGAAACTGAAACGGTGCGATAAAGGATTGCTTCCTTTCTTATTTTATGTATTTACATTCCCAGCTTGTAGTGTCATGGTTCCTACAACGTCCCAAAACTTCAGTTCTGATTCGGTCAGTTCTGATCCGGGGTAGCCTTGTTATTTGAAGCGGGGAGCTGGGAAAAAGAAATGTATCCTGATATTTCACGATTTTACCATGTCTCGAAACCTTCGAAAATCGACCTATCTGTACTGTAGAATCACCACAATCCTATATCAATACCCCAAAACTTCCGGATTGAAAAGAAAAGAGCCTCATTTTTTGCCTTATTCATTTTATTCTACAAAACTTTAAATAATTCATCAATTTTCAAATCTCCTTGTAGTTCTTCCCTTTCTTCTCCTGCAAAAATATGTTTTCCGACCTCTATCCATTCCAAATCTCATTGTTCTTTCTTCCCTTCCCCAAAACCCCAGAACCCAGCACAAATTGCCTTCGAACATACATAGATATTTGTATCTTTGTAAATAATCTTCTTGTCCTTTTCTGTCCTTCTCCTGTCCTCCTGACGAAGGAATTCTGCGTCACACAAAAGTTGTCTTCTTCCTTCCTTCCCGCCTTTTCCCGGAGCTGCACAGCTCCGATTATTATGTTATATATTTTTGGGGTTAGACCAGGAGCTACGCGTTTTTCCCTTTCTTTTCTCTGTGCTGACAAGGTACATTTTTCTTCTTTTTTTGGGATATGAAGGTTATGTTTCTTCGGGATAGACATGGCTGTATTACGTTTTCAAAGTCCAAGAAACAATTTCGGAAACTTCTAGACTTCATGAATACGTGGTCCATTTGTGGTCCATATTCTGTGCTATCGCGCTCCGTTGGATCTCAATTTGTCCTGAAACACCAAAAATGTCACACCTCGAATTTGACCGCTAATAGTTCAAGAACATCATCAAAGGTTTCTCCCCTTATGACACGTTTTTCAGGCAGGCTCCGCCCCTCCCTTTTCCGTTTTTTCAAAGAAAAAATTTTCAAAACCACTGAGACTATTCTTATTTTCTCAAAATAAGCAAATGTTTTCTGATGAGATAGTCATGTCAAAAACATTCGGTGTCACTGATGAGCATTGGTTCAAACACCAAATAGGGAATGAAGACATTTGGTGTCTAGTCAGAGTACAAAATGTTGGTGGAGATGGTCAGAATATTAATTTTAGATTAGAAATCACCCTGGTATGGAAGACCATTTTCAGTCTTGCAACTTGAAAAAACGGATTTTTATCAGTGACACCTTTCTGTTATCTCCTATGGACATAGGTGTACAAACAGAAGTGCAAAAAAGTTTAACATAAATTTTGTACCATAAACTTTTTAGTTCTAATGCCAAAATGTTCTAGACTGAGTCATCATTGAAAAAAAACTTTTCAATCGTTGATCTCCATCCCTTCATTTTCAGACGGTTCCCTTGCAAACCACAATAAATAAATCTTCAAACTTTGGACTCCGAGCGAGAAAAGTGTCACATTCAGAGCTATAAATATTCAGCCTATTTTCAGTCATTTAGTTGGATTAGTCATTTTTTCTAGAACTGGAGTCTTACTGTAGCTATCCTGGAGGCTACCAGTTTTGTAGAGTCAAGGTTCCCGCAAGGCCTTAAAAACCAAGGTTTTGATTCGGCGGCGTGAAGTTGAGTTGGCAGTAACAAAGACCTTATACTGTATTCACTAACATCGCAAGCCACCATCACGAAACATCTGATACTATGCCACCTGAAAAACGCGCTCCTCTCAATCCTCGATCCTGAATTAAGCCCTCCTGGACTCTTGGACACAAAACCACTTATGCTCCTAATTTGGTTTTCTGACTTATCCTTCGGATTTCCTAGAATTTTTTGGGTTTCTCTCCCCAAAATCACTTTAGACACAATCCGGATATTTGAATAAATGTCTGTACTTTGCAAACAACAAATTCCCATTCCAAACCATTAATCTTCACCCATTAAGACATACATCAACTCTAACTGATTTCTCTGAAACTCTCATTCCCAATTCCTCCGCAATTATGACAAACCCAAACCCCGGAACCCCGCAATTTGAAATGCAACATCGTTCTCAATTTCCGCTTTCGATTTGAGAGTCGTCAAAGGAAATTGAAACACTTCCTATGTCTGAATTGGGATACGATTTTCACGTGGATCCGAAATCCCAAAATTTGAATTCCTCATTCCGTGTTAGTCACAAAAATTAGGCATGACTGATTCTCATGTTAAAATTCTTTGCAAATAAATAGAAAAAACGATAAAAAGAATCTTGCAAATTTCATTCTGGCTAACGCGTTAAAATGAAGAAATATGATTTATTAACAAGATCTTGTTATGAGCAAGCAATCCCTGTTTTTTCTTCGTTTGATTTTTAGAGCAAGCACAATTCTTCCGATGTGATTTGAGCTGGATCTATGAGCCAAAAGCGGTGACGGTAATTCAGAAAAAACCAAAGATCTTAAAGAGGGTTCCCCAGATGAACATATATCGTCAACTAATTCCAGACATGTACCATGTTTTCTCAGAACCTGCAAATTCAATGAGAGTTCTATTTTTTCTCTCACCAGACTTTGTACTTAGCTGGATTCTGAGCAATAAAGGTTAGCAATTGTTTTTAGTTGAGAGAGCATTTGCAGAGCTCTAATTTAGTTTTTTGGTAGAACCTGCCAGATAAAAAGTCTGGATTACCTGCTATGTTCGGGATTACTGTAGGTAGAGTAACTATGTAAGGAATCGGTCTAATTTTCAGCCAATAAGAGGGCTTGGGGTTACTTTCTTTCAAAATGAGATCATGATATTCTGAATCAAAACCAGAAGTTTGAAGGCTCCCCGGGTCAAAACTGATCGAATCAGATCTCTGATTTTAGGACGTTATGAGAATCTTGATTCTCCAAGAACTGGGAATCTACGTTCATAAAGTGGAAGAGAAAAAAACTATCAAATGGTATAAATTTCAATTAGGGTTTCCGGTTCCGATCCGGGATTGCATCAATATTGGAACCATCTCTTCTTCGTGAATTACCGTACCCCCCCCCCCCCCCGTCCCTATCCTTCTTAATTTTAAAAATTCCGCCCAACACATCATCTTCTTGATTCCCATTCACTCCTCCATCCGTCTATTTCATTCATTCATTCGATTCCATCCGTGCTCATTCCAATGCAACGTGCTCTCTTTTCCCTTTCAATTCCTACTCTTCTGATCGTTCCTCCTCCCCATATCCCTTCCTCCGTTTAATCCGAATTTCCTTATTTTCTTCTTTCTCAATGGTATCTTTTTCCTATCATGAGAGCAGGACCCATCCCATCGACAGCCCATTTACGTATGATGACTAATTCACAGATGCTCTCTTTCTCTCAATTTTTGGCGACGGCTTTTATTTATTTATTTTATTTTTCTCCTTTTTCTGTAAGAGGAGGAGGTTCTTTGATTAAAGACGGGTCTAAATAGACACTCTAGGAGAGTAAGAATTTGTGCTCTTGAACTCTTTTTTGGTAGTCAGATTTTTTTGACATTTAGAGACTATTTATCATCACATGAATAATTTGGTCTTTCGAGTCCAGTAAACATCTTTGTTGACATTCCTTAGCCTATTTTCGGCTGAGATATTTTGAGATCTGGCTGAAAAAAATCTTGAAAATGGACGCGGAGCTTGGAAGGTTATTCTGAGAATCTTTTTGTGAAATTAGGCTCTTTTTGTATTCTCAGTTTCGATGTTTCACTTTGCATTATCTCCAGTTAGGTTTTTAGGTTTCGATCGTTTGAACTTCATCCCAAGTTGGGCCGGATGTGTCCACATTTGATTGACATCTATGGAGACATCACATCATACATACTTGAAGAAAGACGGGTTATAGGAAGGGGTTGGGACCATGCCGGGCCAATGTTTGTAGCCAAATTCAGTGCGACTAGATTTTAGAAGACTGTCGAAATGGTTGGCAGCTGCGGGATTCCGTTACTCCGGTCTCTCCTGTCTGCGGACTAGCGGCTTCGGTAGAGGGTCGCAAGTCACGGTTTTCCATGGCCTTATTGACAAATGAACATGTGCCAGGCCCTTCAATTTGAAAGGTGGAAAGAGAGAAATACGGTGGTTTTTCAAAATAGGGACTGAATTTGCGACCAAAAAACTCCCGAGACAAGTAAGCAAGTACGACTTTTAGCCTTAATCGATAGTGGTTTTGGTGATCTACCAGGTCCGCAATGAGATCAATCTCGCCAGAGTTTCTATCATCCCAGTTTCAAAATAACCTTTTCCTGCCCTTTTTAAGAATTTCGGAGCTAAAATAACTATTAAAGGAGGTGGGAACTCTCGTTATATTGAGACTCGTATTGAGACTAAAAAAGGCCCCGGCACATATAGGCAAGTCGAGTCGGCGCGCTTTCCGGGCTGCATAGCGCAGTTGGTAACGCCTTTGGTGTTCTGCCAATTGGACCCCAGGTTCAAACCCACCAGAGGTATCCACTGTCAAATTTTCAGAAAAATTATTTTTTTGAGTTCCGCCCTCCTTTAAGAACCGTAATAGGTCTACCAGTTCAAAAAAGGGTGCTCCAAAATACTACACAAGGCCTCATCTTATCTTTTTTGGACCAACGGGTCTCCTGATCTGTAGTTCTTGATCTCTCCACTGGTTTCACGCTTTTTGAATCATGATTCCGCCTGATTTATTTTGATCACCAAAATAATAAAAATGTGAAGAACACCTCCTACTCTCATCTATTCCTATCTTATCCACCCCCTCAATTCATCGAACCATATTTTGATATTTATATACCACCTAATTCAATCCATCCTTCATATTTTCTTGTTTCCCCCCACAAAACTCTTCTTGCTCCTTCAAATGCTCAAAAATGCGGTTGGTTCCCAAAGTCGGCGGCTACCAAACGACAACAAATAATTCTAATGAGATAAGAAGAAATGAGGTGGCAGAAGTTGGGAAGAGGAGGAGGAGTGGAGAAGAGTTTTTGATTCCGTGTGGGAACCGGAATGACTTCTGATGCAAACAGAGCGCCAAAAGCTTATTCATTTTTTGGTTTTTGAAGTTTTCTTAGGAATTCTTTCTTAGAATTCGGGAGGAATGTAGTTTTTGAAGCCGATTATCGAAAATAAGGTTTACCACATCTCATTTCTTTCTTTTTCAGTTTTTTGTAGAAGCGTTCGAATTTGGAGTTTTTCTGAATTGTCGTAAGATATAGTATCGTGTCTGTAACCACCATAAGTGACACTTCACGACAAAATGCACAAATTACTTTCGAAAATTCTCTGGAAAAGTTCAGCTAGCTTCGTATGAGAATTCGTTTTTCCGAGGACAAAATTCCATAAGATAATTTTCTAGTCCATATTCTCTACCTGACACAGAATCCTACTTCGAAAGAGACATGCAGTTCTATTTAAGGTTTCCGGAATGAATGATTTCTTAGCCTCAACAAAACAAACTCCATTGACGTCTTGACCTGATTTCTGAATTTCCCCGGGTCAGAATCCCTCAATTTCTGATTCCTTCTATTTTTAATCGTTTTGTTTCCAAATCAATCATAATACATTCTATTCATATTGCTCCCTTAATCGTCATTTTATATTCTCTTGTGAAAACTTTTTGAAAATAGAATCTTCCATAAATAACTTCTATTTCAATCTTTTTATAATTTCCGTTTATTCTCAATTTTTGCTCTTCATTCTTTGCTCACTTTAGATGAATTTTCAGCTTCTAGTATGAGGTAGCGTGTGAATTTTGACTCATGATTATCAGTAAGTTCTCACGAACCTATTGGTTTTCATTATCTTGTTTTTTCTTTAATTCCTCGAGATTTTCAAAAATTTTTGAGTCACCATATCCGTTTCTTGGTAAGCTTTTGAACCCTACAGCTCAAATAATTATAGACCGGGGTGGTCCTCATGATATTTGACAAATTGTCTAATTGCATGGCAAAAAGTGTAGGTGTTGTGCTCCGTGAGCTTCTAGTGGAATAAAATATCAAATTTTCGTTTGACTATTAGATCAAGAAGGAGGAACACGCGTCACCAAATTGATTTGGTTTTCCGTTGTTACGGAGAGCTAAATGACTTATAAAAGAGGTGTTGGTGTTCCAGGTGTAGAGGTTTTTGGTTTTTGTCTTTCTTTGCCAGGATATTGATCTTTGTTGGGATTTTTATATTTTTTAACATCCCAGGGTTTGGTTAGGTCAGGCCCATTTCTAGTGAAAAACCTAATCATGCAGCTCTATTAGAGAACTAACTATTGTCATTAGCTCCGCCCGTTTCCCATCTGCTCCTCAAAAAGAATGTTCATCTTCCGTGGTTATTTATTTTAGTTTTTCGTTTCCCATTCGCTTGTTTTTTCGGATCAAATTTCCCGGTGTTCCCTTGTTTCCGGGTTTCTCCTCTTCCTTCCCTTTTCACTGGATTTTCTGTGTTCCCAGAAAAATGTTACTTTTTCATTGGAAAAAAAAGTTTTGGATGAGCAAAGTCACCACCGGAACCCGATTCCTACGGTGTATTTTTGAGCTGCACCCAGACCCCTTTGCAGCTCACTTGTTGTAAGTATCGATTGGGTTTAGGGATCATTTTGAGGTGATCAAAACATCTCTAGAATTTTTCAAGTCAGAAAAAATAATATGCTGACTGAATATTTATTTTCCCGAGAAAATCGGATCATCCAGATCCGTTCAAAATACAATTTGTCTTTAGTGATTTGACTTGACTTGGTCACTAGATAATAACAATCATCGATAACAAATTTTCATTTTCACTTTAGCCTCTTCCGAATCCTTCAGTTCCTGAATTCCTGGTTTTGGATTACTGTATTTTTTGGCCCTCCAGAAAATTCAGAATCTTCTACTCACGCCTCCTCCTCGCGAGGCCTCGGAGTACTAAAGGACGTCAGACCAGATTGTAGCTCTCTCACACTCCATAATTCTTCGCATCAAGATTTCTGATCACCATTCCTTCTGCTCCTGCTTCTGCATCAGAAGTCGTGACCTTATTCTTCAGAAGACTTTTCTTTTGAAGTCCTCCACCCATTCAATCAGAAGACAAATTAGTTATTCCATTAGACATTCTTACCTCTGAAAAAGCAGAGTTTTTACGTTTTTTTTTTCGAGTGACTGGACCTCTTTTTCCAGTGACTCACTTCATTTTTTTACTGAAAAGGCAACAAAAAAGCAAACAAATTATCTCATCCTCCTCTCCTCTTTTTAAGAAGTCAGCTCCTCTTTTTTCTGTCGTCCAGACCTCCTCGTTTTACTTTTTCTTGGGATGAATAAAGGGAAAGAATAAACGAAACAAAGGAGGACACTGGAAAATTGATATTTTTGCTTACGTACGGAAGAGTCATTCTGTAAAACAACGTGTATTCTTTGTCTTTTCATCCCTTATTTCAGAGACCACTCACTAGAAGTTTCTGGACCGTTGAGAAGCATCTTTTCCAGTAGACAACATAGATCGAGATCATTTTTTTGTTGTAGCAATTTTTGATCTAGAGTTTTCGAGGTTTTTTCAAATGTTCGTAAGAATTTCTGATAGAGTACTTGAGAACAGCGTGTCCTAAGGATCAGTTTGATGGCTCTGTTGGTGTGAACCTGCCGGGTTAGGACCTGGTACTCGTAAATTAAAGGAAGTGTATAAGACCACGCCTGTACGAAAATTCAGCCTCGAAACGCAACAGGGGAGAGTTCTTATGCGTCCAGTTCTAATCCGAGGTAGCGTCTCTGTTGGAGGTTTCCAGGAACCCTCCAGAATTCTTTTGTTCAAATTTTAATTTTAGCCCCAATTCGAACCTACTCAATTATTCATATTTCAAGAGAACATCTCGGAATTTCATGCAACGTTCTGGTATTCTTGTTAAAAGCATAATAAGAATAACTATTTTAGAAATGAGCTGTGCTTGTCTTCTACCTTAATGGCACATGCCGTTTCATTTTTGAATTTACAAAGGTCCCACCACGACAGAGAGCGTTACGGTGGATTTCGTTAGCTACAAACTGGCAGCCCTCTTCAGTCCCCTGCTCCTTTAAGAAAACCTTTTTTGTTCCCCAACAGAGCTCACCCTGCCCTTACTCTGAACCTCCCCCTATCCTACAAAAATAGTTTTTGCACCCAAATCATCATTCAGCTCATCATCATTTCATCCTCTTTTCAACTTGTCTATGCATGACTACATTTCTGTCCCCGGACACATCAATTTTTGACACATTCATTCACAAAAAAGTGAGCTCCTCTCGAGTTAATAGAGAGAAAAAATGTGGAATATGTTTTCTTTTTTTTTTCATTTTCCGGTTCGGAAATTGGCTGTGAGGGGACAGATATCATCCACCCACCAATTCAGAATTATTCCTTTTTTTCCGGTCTGAAATAAAATATAAAAAATTGTGTAACATCATCATCATCATCATCATTTTCAGATGAAAAGAAAAAAGATGGGATACATAATTTCCTTGTTTTGAGTGAGGGGTAATTCAAAAGATGGGTAGGAGTAGATCAAAAGTCATTTTGCAATTTTTCTGATATTCGGATATGTAGCTCTATTAGAAGTTGAGAATTTCAGCCATCTCAATTTCCAGATTTCAAATTTTCATCCCTTGTTCAAAACTTCCTCTCCTTGTTCTTTGGTCTGTCTATGACCTACTTCTTCCTGGATCGTCGCCGACGAATGTTTACGGATACGGACATCCGGATATCACATTTTTGAACGGACTAGCAGGTGCGGACTCATCAGTCTAGTCTTAGGCAGCTCTGTTAGAGGTTTTTTGAAAGATACTTGATCTTAGATCAGGTGTTCGCTGACTGTTGTGTACTCAATAATTCAAGTGCTCCACACATTTTTCAAAAATTGACTCACGGTTCATTTGCACTTTCCAAATTACCTTTACAAAAATTTAGTTTTTCGATCCTCGATCCACTTTTTATTCTATCCATCAATTTTATATTTATATCTCAACCTATATAAAACGGAGATTTAGAGAATGCTACTACTACGGCTCGCAGAGCAAAAGAGAGCACAACTTGAAAAGCACTTGAAACGAAAAACGGGGGGTTAAGGTATGTGTTGGTCATGTGGACGACACAAGAAATCTTATCTTGTTCAGAGAGGGATTGCGTGTGGATGATGATGTACTTCTTCTTTTATTCCTGATATATACTTTTAGACTGAGATGTAGGTCAGAAATGTTTATGATGATCTTTGACGTTTCAGATTTTCTTATGCTTTTTGAAAAAGTCTTTTTGGTGGTGAATAACAAAATATTGTACAAGTGTAGGTCAAAATTCTTCATATTTCACTGATGAATAATTTCGAAACCGAGATTTCTGATGCGTTATTTGAAGTTTTTAGGGAAGGGGTGAGCCATCAAAACAGATGCAGAATTTTTGAATCTTTTAGGATCGTGGTGACTTGGAAAGAAATTTTAGTCTAGGCTCCAGAAGGTGTGGGTGACTTGTTTTCCAAGAAGTTCATGGATTTTTGATTTCTTACTTGAATTTTAAACTGAATCTTGAACATCTTTTGACCAGAGACTCTGTAAACAAGTGTACTTGAGTCATGTGCGGTTGACAGTTTGAATTTTGACCTAGCGCCTTGAAATTCGTTTCTAGACCCAAAATGGAACATTTTCAATGGCCATACTGATTCGGAAGGTACAACTAATTCTGAGATCACAGAAAAATTGGCCTGAACGGTAGTTTTAGTTCTGAATCCAAAAGCGCTTGTCTATTTTCGAATTTGAAATTCCCCGAACTTTGTCGTAACATATTCTTTAGTGGTACAAGCGTTTCTAAGATAACATAAAACCTCAAGTTGGACTTTAGTTACATATGGCATATGGTTTGGTAGAGTGAAACATGCTGATTCAGAATATGCATTCAGTTTTTGCAGAACACTTTTCTGAATCGAGTTGTTTCCGTCCGAAATTTTACTACTGAAACCCGTTGATTTTCCATTAGTGCCCTACTTTCCTGGCTTTTTTTCGCGCGTCGTTCATGTTCGAAACCAAGGTGGACATCTAGGGCTACAGAGTCCAAGGCAAACAGTGTTCGTTTGGCCGAGTGGTGAAAGGCCTCGTCTAATAAGAGAAGGCTCTGTGGTTCGTTCCTAAGTGCCCCAATTTTTTTTGTTTTTTTCAATTCAAAACTTGTAACAGGAATCTAAAAGTTTTAGAAAATTTTTCACAAAATAAAACGATAGTTTGCCGTTACCAGATGCGAAAAAAAAGTTTTCAAAAAAAAAATTTTTTTTTCGAAATTTTTTCCGCTTGACTTCATCAAGGAAAAATCTGAAAATTTTTGAAAAAAAATTTTGGTCTGAAACTTTCTTATTCTATTCAAAATCGATTGATAAACATGTTTTACATGAAGAGTTCCCTTAGAAATGCCCCGGTGGATGATTTCGAGCAACGCATTTTCAAGCAATTTAGTACTGGATACAGCTTCTTTCAGTCACATCTCGATTCAGAGAAGTGTTCTGCAAAAACAGATTACATATTCTGAATCAGCATGTTTCAATCTATCAAACCATATATCAAATGTATCTAAAGTCCAACTTGAGGTCAGATAGTTCCCTAGTAAGGTACGATAATAATAAAAGTTCTCAAAAGAGGACTGACCAAGATACCGTAGCTTAAATTTTGAATATAAAGACACATAGCAAATCCAAATTTCAAAACTTTTTGAAACCTGGTCATGGTTATACTCATCCGATCCGCCTCGGCGCGTTACGTCTAATGTTACCGTTCTCATTGGTTTTGGGGCAAAAGCCAGAGTAAGAATAGAGAAAAAAACTTTGGGTCCTATCCTAGAAGGAACATTCAAAAGAGAAAAATCTAGAGTAAAGTTTTTGCATTCCTTTGAAAAATATTTCCTCCTTTGAATGCCATTTTTCAACACAACTTTTGTCTGCTCTTTCCCAACGTTTTGGAACTTTTTATAATGGTTTTTCGTATTTTGGAGACAAGAACTTTCAAATTTCGAAAATTATTACTTTCGCTCTGAACTTTCATTTCATTTTCTTCCTGATGTTTCCATGTATCTATCAATTACAACTTGATCAAACTACCTTTCTCTCTCTCTCCCTTTCTCTTTCCATTTGTTATTTTATCCTTGCTTCCTCACAACTTTTGATTCATCTTCTTCTTTTTTCAGCTTCGTCTACCCTCAAGAACATTGACACCTTATCCTCCTAACGTACCGGATGTCATCAATTTCGTCGTTTAGTAAGAGGGGAATGTGTCTAGCCAGAAGAACTGATTCATCCTATCATTTTTTCGACATGGAAATCTAAATCTTTAAGCAAATCCTTGGAACACACATTGAGCAAAACATAGATGGGGAAGAAGAAAACACATGTAAATTGTGTTTAGGGAGAGGAGGAAAATTTATGAAATTGGGTTATGAAAGGGAAAACTACTGACTGAGTAAAGGTTCCCTGTTTTTGAATTTTAGGGGAAGTCGAGAAAATGGGGAAGCGATTTTCAGAAACTGTTCCCAAAAACTTAAAAAATCGGTATTCATTTTTCTAACAGCAGCTCCAACTATTGTCTTGTTTCTGAGCATTTCCTAAATGTTATTTTCACCTTACTCCAAGTTTTTCAAAGTTGAATTTTTAAAAACTTTCAAAGATTTTTCCCTTCTCTTCAAACTTTTGTCTGCTGTTATTTAACTATTTATCCAAATTTCAACGGTTCTCTGTAATAGACTCTTTCACCCCGCAAACAATCAAATTGTCACCTGTCTTTTCCAAAAAACATTCGGTTCGAGATTTGGTTCGACAACCGTTTCGTTCCGTGTTCCGGAAAAGGTTTTTCTATGGAACTTTGTTGGGAGCATAAACAATAATAAACTGGGTCCAAATGAGATGTTTGTGGGTGTAATTTGACTTATTTCGTTGAAATCGTAAGATTTCTAAAAAGGAAAAAACGAATGTTTTCTATCGATCGTTTAAAGTGTCATAAAACAAACGTTTAAAACAAACGTAGGTAATTTTCCTTAACTGTTACTAGCCTAGCTTTATCAGCAATTTTCTCCAAGGCTTAGTGTCCTAAAACAGGCCGGAGCACTCATTTATAGCTCAATGATAAGATGAAAAAAGCCCAGTGCTTACAGAGAAGCAGGTTTTTTCCCGGTCCCGTTATGCAGCCGGTAAGGCCACAGGTTCAAACCCCTAGAATCATAAATTTGGAGAAAATCTTTTCTTAATTTTCACTATCCTTTGAGATTTCTAGAAGTACTCCTAAAATATTGACTAGATATCTCCAAAGCTTCTGATCATCCACTTTTGATCTACCAAAATTTTTTCTGCCCAATCTGTTTCCCTGATGCTCAAATAATATAATTTCCGATGTTTCTT
>GL380599.1:0-12810 GCA_000143925.2 Caenorhabditis brenneri
ATCGGACTTCCCAAGCTAAGGCCTAAAGGTTACCTAAACTTATGTGCTTAAATGGGAACTAGGCAGCAGACAAAATCTCGCTCCACAGCTTTCGGCTTGGCAGGCTTCCTGCTGAGGATTGAGCTAAAGTGGCGAGCGACTACAGGCTTGACAGTTAACCTAAGAAGCTTACTAAACCTAGTATTAGACTTGATGGCGTTATTGGGACCGGCGTTAAATTCCTACTTTGCTTCGAAATAAACGCGTGTTTTGAGACCTAAACCTAAGCGCGCGTGGATTAACCGACTATCGTTGAATCCGATATACGATATCGATGCTCTCCAGCTGGGTTGACGCTAGGTGTAGTTGAGTTGGATGCCTCATCTCCTGTCGAGTTGCACGATGGAAGCCACGATCTCGCATCCACGATCCATAATGACGTCCGACTTCCACGGCTTGGCATCGAGCCAAGTTTTCCGGTCATACACATTTTCCTGGATATCTGTCTTCTTTTGCTCTTCAACCGAAGGAATCAGCTTTGATGGAGTGATTGAAGCTGAGGGACGAGATGTTGACTATTGTCCTGATGTTGATTCTCGTCCTGTGAGCCTTGACGACCGATTTTCTCCGGGGAAAGAGAAACAGAATCACCGACGACAAGTCGAGGATTTCTGAGCCTCTTATCCTAGGATTAACCAATCTCTATTTGTTTTTCGTCCATCGCTCCAGGTTTTCGGCGTTTTTCGTTGAAAAATTGCATCATTCTGGAGTTTTCGACGAAGTTGATGGCTCTTTGACATTTTTTCGCATCCATTCCGGTTGTTGAAGAGCTGAGGAAGTTGAATGGAAGTTCCACAAGCTATTCTCGACTCCTTTTGACAACATCCCACTATCGCCGCCAAAAAATCGATAATTGCCTCGTCGACGAAGAAATCCGAGTCGTTGAGGCCAAATAGCTTGCTTTGGAGAAATCCTTCGAAAAATTTGCCTGGTATGACCAGATTGTTCCCGTTTCTCGACTTGTTCAAGAGTTTTGCTGCTTTGGCACGACAAGCGCTACTCGCAACAGACTCCTTAATTGTTCCAGGCTTATCCGAGACCGCCAGCACCCGCTATTACCCGCGACAAGCGAGCTGCAACGGGGAGAGCGAAAACGGATTACCTTTAGCCTCCGATCCACTAATTGATCGCCGAAATCCATTTGAATTTCGTCCACTTCGACCACGTTAATCGATAAAACTGCTTTTCTGGCGGGCCAGCCCGTGTACGCGACAAGCGCAAACGAGACTGGGTAGCCAGAAGGCAGCTTACCGACATCACTTCTCTCTGTCGAACATCAATCACCATGGGTCCTATTCCAGAAAAAAAATTTCGAAATTGCATCATTCTTCTTTTTCTTCCTTTCCCGTCGATGCATCATGTGGCGGCGCGATCTTTCGGCTGGTGAACCTCTGTTATCGAGCCGGCCTATTGATGTTCAGTGTTGTGGACGATGTTGAATGAGAAGTTGTTCTTCACTGCTTTATTGTTGGGGCGTCGGAGAATATTTAGGCCAAACAATTGAAGTGGTGGTGTAGGGGTGGTTCAGGTAGAGTTAACGCTAAGGGCGATAACATTTCAGCGAATAATAGCGGAGGGGGGACACGAATAAGTTCAGATGAACATATTTGAGAGAAGCGGGACGGGGAGTCAACAATTAGCGAAGACTAATTAGAGAACTAATTGAAGAACTGAGGGGAAAAGGGGCACACACGAAGGGGGCGGGGCAAAGAAATGTTCGAGAAGAAAGTTCAGCGAAACAAAGAGAAAGAGAGGGGGGAGGCAAGAGGGCGCAGAGAAAGGGGGAAACAAACAACAAACAAGTAAACACATAATCAGCGGGCGACGAAGAGCAATTATAATGTGTCCGGTGGAGCGCATTTGCATTATTCGTGAAGAGAAGGCTGCAGGCGTGAAATGAGCGAATATTGCGAATGAAAACCGGCGAATTTACCGCAGAGAGTCGCATAAAAGACAGAAATACGACAAGTATTTCGAATCAATTACAGACTCAAGCGATAAACGTGAACATCATTGTAAAGGTCGTGGTTGTAGTGGAGCTACGGCCGCGACAAAGAGAGAGAAAATGAGAGTTTTGAAAAAAACAAGACGCAGACAGTGAAAGTTTTTCTAGTGAGTGACCAAACAAACAAACATCACAAAGTGTGTGTTTGCAAGAAGAATATGAGTCAGGGAAAAGAAAAAAAATCAGAATTAAAAGTTTCGATTTTTAGAATTTTTTGAAAAATCGTTTGCGCCTTTAGACAGATTTTCGCTTGGTTAACCAAAATATGCAAAACAACTTTCGAATGATTAGTCTGGGTATTGTTTTTTATTTAAATATGAATGCGAGTTTTGGGATCAGTACATCAAGACGGTTCGAATAAGTTCATTCATAACTAGGTTTTGAAACATTGCATATTTTTTTCAATTGGATGTGTCTCTAAGTGTTGACAGTTGAACAAAAACAACCGTATCACGACCAATTTTTTTAAAACAAATTTTCCCGTGGGTAGCTAAAATACGTAATGATTACACTCATTATAACCATCACAACGCGCTGATTTCAAAAAATACTTGTCCAAATTGGGCCCGGCCCGGGACAAGTATGAAAAATATACTTCATTTGAAAGTGAAGGAAAACTGACAAAAATACAATATTTGTGCCTTTGTGGCGAGACCCGGGAGCACAAAATATTACTGTACCTAGTCATGATTATACTCATTCAAACCACCACGATACGCTGGAAACCAGAAATCGCAAATATACCTAAACAAAAAATGATTTAGGTACGCTTCTTTTTCTTAAAAAAACTTCTTTTTCTTAAAAAACTCAAACCTTAAAGGTGCATTCAATCGACAATGCTATAAATAATCTTATCAATCAAACTATATATTCTCTCTCTTTCTCTCTCCATCTTTCACTTGCCTTATCGTCATGTTGACGTTCTCGGTTTGTCATCTCCTTACGTATATATGGCAAGAAATAAATGTCATGACACTATATAAAAGTTTTCTCTTTGACTCCTAATACACATAATTTGTACGCTTTCTTTGATTTTTTCAATCAAGAAATGAATGATTTTTTCAGACCAAAATGTTCTCACCAAAACCTACCCTAACCGACATGCCAAGTGATGTTATGGATGTTATTTTGGACAAATTGGGGTTTGTCGCTATGTGAGTTTAGAAAAAAAAGTGAAAAAAAACATGCGCCTTTAAGGTTTGAGTTTTGAGCGAAAACTTATCTAGCTTGGCAGGTTTTGCTCGTATTTCTGTGAATTTGATAGTTTTGGATTTAGTGGATCGTGACGGTTCGAATGACTATGATCATCACATATTTTGGATACTAAGCGAAAATTGGTTTGAAGGTGCTTACGATTTTTTTAAAATTTTTTTTCGAATCTTGAAAATATCTAAATTTTCCGAATGTGTCATGATTATGCTTATTCAAGCTGCTCACACAAAGTTTTTTGTAAACATCTCAGCAATTTTGTGCGAAGATTAACTCAATTGTGATACGGTAGATTTTGTGTTTCCGTGCCGAGACCCAAAATTTCGAAAATATTCAAGAATCTAGGCATGATTATACTCATTCGAACCGTTGTGACAAGCTGAACCCGAAATTCTAAAACTGAAATAAATCTGAGCAAAACTGACCGAGTTACGGTAGATAAAGGCGCATTCAGTTTTTTCAGAAAATCAAAAAATTCAAAACCTGGTCATGATTGTATTCATTCGAACCGCATAGAGGTGCTGAATTCAAAAATCTTATCCATATTTTTTCTTTAAATCATTTTTTTTTCAGCCTGACCCTTCGGAAAGTGTGCCGAGACCTGCGTAACTACATCGATGATGCTAAACCGGAATTCGATGACATCTCCAAAATATTGATCGATGTCTGCGCCGAGAGTATATCACTGGAAATCGGGTCTCACCACGAAAAAACAAAATCTACCGTAATCTCCTACTCCAGACATCTTACCGGCTCTTTGGTTGGAGAGAAATTTTTGGAGAAAGAGAATTTTCAAAAAATATTTTTCGAGGATTTCAAAATTATTTTTTCAAGTTTGAACAAGTTTCTGGAAGAATTCGAAATCGCCCGGGACAAGGACCAAGGACGTGGTGTCCAAAGATCCGAGGACACTTTGGATGGCTTTTTGAAAGAACTTCAAATCTATTTTTCGAACAAAAAACCATTGAATTTGAGAAAATTAACCCTGAAAATGCGCTCCGCAAGCCAAATTCTTCACGTTTTACCCTATATTTCACCGAAAATCCTGAAGGAAATCGAAATTTTTGATCCGAGTATCGGAAATCCATTGCATTACGGCTCAAAACCAATAGAAATGAATGAAATCGTGAAGACTGAGCAATGGAAAATGGCGCGAAGTTTGAAAATTGGACAATTTTTGGTTACGGTACCTGTGAAGAATTTATTGCACTTTGGGAAAGCTGTGGTGAATTTGAAGGAGATTTCTATGGAGGGTTTGATTGAAATGAAGAATGTGAGTCTGTCTGTTTGTTTGTCCAGATGTCCAAATATCTGTCTGTGTGTCCGGATGTCTAGAAGTCTGTCTGGATTTCTGAATGTCCAGATATCTGTATGTTTTTTCGGATGTGTAAACACCTGACTGTATGCCCGGGTTTCCAGATATGTTTCTGTCTGTCTATCCGGATGTGTGTCTATCCATCTGTCCAGATATCCGAAAAAAAACTCCGAAAATCTCCCGTTTCCAGGCATTCCAATCATCTCCCCACTTCGAATCCTTTTCCATTCATTACGATGATTTCAAGGACTGGAAATCGCTGAAAGACGTCTTTGGAGCTCCACAATTGAATCAGAATATTCAACGGATTGGATGGTTTTTCAAGCTGTCTAATCCTGAAAATGTGCTCACAATGTTCTATTTCACCACTCAGAATACTGCTAATTTTTGCTTGTATAACTCAAGATTGGTTCCCAGTGAGACCATTGTCAAGGAATAACTTTTTGATGTGATTGGAATTTGTTTAGGGAATAAATTAAGTTTTTCGGATGTCTAGATGTACAGACAGACAAAATGACGAGCAGGGTATCTAGATGGACGGTCGAGCTTCCGGACAGGATGATGTTCAGACAGACAAACAGAAATTCCCTGTATGAATGAATATCTGGATATCTGGACACTCTGACAAACTGATAGACAGACGGGACATCCAGACATCCAAGCTTACTGGAACACAGACAGACACACAGACAGACAGTACAAATATAGAAAAATCAAACTAATAGAGAAAAATCTAGAATTCTAGACAGCCGGGATTGCAGACACCTGGATACCTGAACATCCCAGACTACATACACACAGACGTATAACCTAACAAGCGAACATAGAAAGATTTCAACATATAATACTCTGGACAACTAGACATACGGATGTCTAGATGCACAGACAGACACACAACCTAACAAACTGCTATTCATGAGTTCTCAGCTCCTGGACATCCAGACATTCTATCTAGATGTCCGATGTACCTTATTACTGTCTGTCTGTAT
This sequence comes from Caenorhabditis brenneri, assembly GCA_000143925.2. Taxonomy (NCBI): domain Eukaryota; kingdom Metazoa; phylum Nematoda; class Chromadorea; order Rhabditida; family Rhabditidae; genus Caenorhabditis; species Caenorhabditis brenneri. The sequence goes on from GL380599.1 coordinate 5,558, forward strand.
GTCTATCTGTCCATGGGCTCAGAAATCCAGATTTATGGCTATCTCAATGCCCCGTGTGCCAGCAATTCTACATGTCCGTCCGTTGGGGCGTCTGTCGGTTTCTCCAAACGTCCAGATATTCGGATGTCATGCTTACCTGTTTATCTGTCTAGAAATCCAGGTGTCCAGATGTAAGGCTGTCCTAATAATCAATCCCCCGTCCCTCTGTTTATCAAATTGCCCAGATGTCCAACTATCAATATAACTGGCCAATAAATGTATCAGTATGTTTGTATGTTCAGATGACTGAACTTTCAGATGTAAGTCTGTTTCAGGACCCGCTTATGTCTGTGTGTCTCTCTGTTTGTCTTTCTTTCCGGATGTTTGCATTTCTTTCTAGATGCCCGGCTATCCGGACGTCACATGTGCCTTACTGGATGCCCAGATGTTCAGCTACCTTACCACGCCTGTTTGTCTGTCTGTACGTTCCGCCAGCTCCCCTATTTCAAAGCGGGTGTAGTCGATAAGAAGAACGGAGCGGGCGTGTCTAGACTCGATTCGTAATTATGAATAATTACTTTTCCCTCTCTCATTATTTTTGCTTCAATGAGTCAGCAAACAGTGTGAGCAAAAGGACGCAACTTCCACATTTTTGCCTGATCCCGCCCCCTTTTTAGAGGTTTTATCAGTTTACTGATTATGTCTATTTACTGATTACGTCACTTCGTTTTAGTTCTAATGCATCATTTCTCGTTGTGAATACAATTTTTTTGTTTTTTGATTGTTTGTGTTTTTAAGATTATCGATTGATTTTGGTTTTTTAGGTAAGTCCGATTTTACTGATTTTTGTTGAAGATTTTGAATTTTTTCCTCAATGTTTTTGGCTCAATTTTCGCTGAAATTAGAAACAGAGTCATCTAGTAAAGTTCAGAGTTTAGAAGCTTTTTTTCTTATTAAAAACGCATGTTTTTAGTTCTCAGCACAACCAGAATGTTCCATTCAAGCTCACTTTAGAAGTATATACTTCTGTGAAAAAAAAGCTTTCCGACCCAACGATTCAGTCATTTTGGGACTGATAAGGTTCTTGACAGTCAACAAACTATTCGGATGGAAAAAAATTAAAAATGATAGAAGAGACGCAGGAAATTAATAAAGTTGTATAAATAGGCAGGAAAAAATCTAGATAAGGAATTCTATCTACGTAAGTTGAATGAGCAAAAAATGTCTTTTTTTTAAGAAGCAAGGAATTTCAAGAGAAGAAATTGGAGTTTCGAAAAATGTTTCATCACTAAAAATGAGAAAACCCTGAAAGATTGAAGATTTTTGACACCGAATTCCGGTAGACTTGTGCTTGAAACTCGGAACTTTTATCACCAAAATCAGCTATTCCATGTCGAAAATCAGTGAATTTGAGCCGAAAATTAGGAGTTTTCAGGCCCAGATAAGAGATTTTCAAGACGGAAATTAGATATTTCTGGGTTGAATCCACAGAATTCGGAGCCTGATTTTTGAGATTTACGAGCTCAAAATCTGTAGTTTTGGACTAAAAATAAGAGATTCTTGAGCCCGATTTATGGATTTTCGAGCTGAAATCTATTTGATTCCTAGCCGAAAATTAAGGGTTTTGAGCTCAAAATTTAGGATTTTCAAGCACGAAGCGTGGGATGTTTCGCCCGAAATCAATTATTTTTATTCCCAAATCAAGAGGTTTTCGAGCTTTCCGAGCCCAAATCTGATCATTTTCGGGCCTGAAACGAGATTCTCGAGGAAAATGTGAGCTATTTTTGAGCCCAAAATCGAAAATTTCTGAGCCTTCAAAATTAGATTTTTGACCCCGAAATTTGAGATTATAAGCCCAAATTCAGAGATTTCTATGCCCCAATATAAAACTTTTGAGCACAAAAACCAAATTTTTTTCAGACCATGCCATCGTCAAATCCATCGCGGAGCAATTTGAAAGGAATCTCAATTCAACTGAAAATGACTGGAATTATTCTGAAACTCTGGTACTGGAACTTCATTTTCGATTCGATAACTATCGGATATTTTGACGAAGACGGTAAAAACTTTGTCCACGTGGACTCCAATAATTTGGAAATTTCGGAAAAATCGGAGAACTATTGGAGCATTTTTAAGCAATATCTATCGTCGGTTCTGGAGGATTTCGATGGAATTTTGGAATATTTTCATATAGACTTTGGAATTCTAGAGTTCCAGTCAGGGCACCCGAAAATTCAAAAAATTCGGAAAATTTTCAAATCTCGCGCCAAACCTTTGAATGTACAGTATCTCCATCTACAGTATCCCGGTGAGTTTCAACTGGAGAAACTGTTGCCGTGTTTTCAATGGAAACATTTGGAACGGGCGAATTTCGAATTTCCGGAAAATAACGATGGGAAAATTGCTTTTCGAGAATTATTCGATACCGATTTATGGAGGATGGGGAAGAATTCAATTTGGAATTTTAGGATTCAAAGTTTGACGTCTGGGAATTTACAGGCGGTGAAAAAGGTGTGTGAATTTGATCTTTGTTTATTGAAAAATTGAGAGGATCAGAAAATAACGAATAAAAAGTCCACAAAATTTCTCATTTTCAGATCTAAATATTTCCTTTTCAACTCAAAAACCTCCAAATTCTGAGCCCAAAATCCTTAAATTTGAATCCGAAAATCCTTAATGTTGGGCTCAAAAACACTTATTTTGGACCAAGAAACTATTATTTTTGAACAGAAAAACGCTTATTTTAGGCTCAAAGCTCTCAACTTTTGAAGCCAAAAATCATTCTTTAATCTCCAAGTTTTCTTTAAAATTACAATTTTTGTGTCTAAAAGTCAGCTTTCCTGCTAAGATGATGATTTTTGGGTTCAAAAGTTTATATTTTTCACCCCAGTTTTCTCCTATTCTTTCAGACGTTCTCCTCTCCCACAACACCTCGAAATGTTCGAATCAAGTACGAATTCATTGATATAACTGCTTTGGATGAGCTGTTTGGGACCCTTTTTAAAAATGACAATGGAGAATTCATACGAATTATCAATATTCCTGGGACCAAAGGGTCTATATTGGAGACAAGAGTTCATGGAGATACTGTCAGTTTTCATGTAGATGATACGGTAGGTCACCGAAAATGCGTCAGGGCTCTGAAATTGAGCCAGGGCACTAAGAATGCGCCAAGACACTGAAATCGAGTCGGGGTCCCAAAGATACGCCAAAGCACTAGCGGTGCGTCAAGACTCCAGAAATTAAATTTTTTTTTCAGGAAGAACTCCAATCTCTATCCTCAATGGATATATCGAAATCAAATATATTGAGAGTTTTTGAAAATTCCCTGATCATGGATAATTTGTTGAAGTGTTTAGGATGTTTTGAGATGTAAGTTTCCCCTTTTTTGAAATTTGCTGATTCAAAAAAGTTTCCAGCCAACGTCTTCGAAAACTGTCCAGATGCATCCGTTCCTGTGTGGATACCTTGAAACCTGACGCGCTAATTCAAAAACTCGCAATAACAGTCGATGATATAGACGCTATTCGTCTTGATATTTTCATGAAAAACCGCCAATCGACCACAGTTTGTTATGCCAAAAATCGAGAAGGAGATGGATGTTTTGTGAATCGACACCTACTACAAACTACAGACTACAAACTACAATTTGCGACGGATTTGGAGCTGATTTTGAGATTTCAAAAATCCAGAATGGAGGAATTATCGTTGAGTTTTCCATATTATTCGTATTTGAAAGAAGTGCAGAGTGCAGGTTATGAAGTCGATTATGAGATGTTGGAGGAGATAACAGGAGATTTTTTGAAAAAATTAAAGGTAGGTGGACATTCGGACATCCGGATATTACTGCGGGATGAAAATTCTCGAAAAATAGGTCAAGACACCAAAAAGGTGCAAAGGCACCGAAAATGCGCCAAGTCACCGTAGAGGCGCCTAGATACCAAAGCTGCGAAGGGCTCCTTAAAAACGCAAAAATAATTGGAACATTTCAAATTTTCAGTCTCTTGGCGCATTTTCAGCAAGCTGAAGTGTTTTCAATGGCTTGGCGCATTTTCAGTGAGCTAACGCATTTTTAGTGACTTGACGCATTCACACATTCCCAGAAACCACTGTTACTTTCAGGAACTTCTATCCACTCGTGCCCAACCATTGCAAGTCGAAAAACTCAAAATAGAAGCATTCAGTCAACAGCAGCTCCTTGAAATTCTTCCATTTTTGGATCCAAAACCAGTGAAAACCATAGAAATCGGTTATCCTCATAGAGTGGATCCTGGTTCAAGATATTTGGAAATTCAGGAAATTTCGAAGTTAGAGCAATGGATACGGGCCGATGAGCTTATTATATGGGATAGGACCATTGTGTCTACCCGGATTTCTGAAATGAATTTATTCGGATTTTCGAAAGTTTCGATCACTGTAGATACCATTTCGTCCGACGATTTGGTATATATCAGAGAGGTGAGTGTTTGTCCGAAATAAGTTTTAGGACACTAAAAATGCGCCAAGTCACCAGAAAAATGCCAGGTGACTTGAAGCAATTTTTGTGCTTCAGTTACTGAATTCAATAATCCTTCATTTCAGGAGCTCCTGAAGCACACGGGCTTTGAAAAATTCAAAGTCTCTTTCAAGAATATTGACAACGCTTTCCGGCTTATGGGAGCTCCGTACTCCAAGACCCGAAATATAATCACCTGGTATTTTCGATATCCATCACAGGATCAGGCTTTGTGTCTCATGTTTTCTGTGCCCAGAGCAGTGGTTTTTACCAGGATTCATATGACTGCAGTACCTGAAAATGCGTTTTCTGATGTTATTTGACAACTGGTTTGAGTTTTTTCTGTTCGAAAATTCATTTTTTTTTTCTTAAATTTTGAGCAATGAAGTGTACCTACCGTATAGCAGCTCGCCACATTGTTGCAAAAATAGTCACAAAATCACTTGCGCCTTTAACGCATCAAGTGTGAGAAGCCCAGCTTACATGTCAATTTTATCCTCCAAATTTTCTTTGATAAGAAAATGGGTCTAAATTCTCGGACGCTGCTGAAACCAAAGTTTGGAGAATCTGCTCAACGGAAGTTGTAGACATTCATGTGAGGATCATTTTAGGTTTTTACCAGCACATTCTGATTTTCAGTGAGAACTATATTTTCAGAGTTGAAATGGATCTTTTCCTTGAAGTTAATTTAAATTAGACAGTATCAAAATGGGCTCATTTCAGGAGTTCATTTTAAATGATCAAACTAGCTAGGAAAGCCTAGTTCTTACTGCAAAAACTGAAAATGTTATTAACTCGGCGCAGAACTGACGTAGGAAGCTGGTAAAAACCTGAAAATGACCCTCACATGAATGTCTACAACTTTTGTTGGACAGATTTTCCAAACTTTAGTTCCAGCCTCCGAGAATCGTGAATTACTCAGATTCATGTTCAAAAGTTTTGATGAAGTTGAAAAAATTTTTCGACATTCCATGCTTGCCTCGTTGATTTCCCATTATTTCCATCCTAGGAGACCGTGCAATTTTCCTGGTCATTGTTTTATTCCATTTTACAAAACATAAACTGGCGTGAAAACCCAGAAAAAAAAAGAAAAATGGAGATCATCGTCAGGTTCTGGTCGTCACGTCACACCTCCATACAAATGCAAACCTTATCAGTTTAGGACTAAAATTCATGTGAAAATTGATGATAACAAATTTAGAGGAGTGAAGAATATTCTCTGCGTCTCTCCTATCATTATTATCTTTTTTGTTCGAAAAGCATGTTGACTGGTTTTCAAGCCCGCTTATCAAGCCCAATATGACTGAACCTACCTTGGAAGTTTTTTTTCACTAACCAAGATTCGTATAAAAAGGCAACTAGAGCAACACTCGTTATCAATCATTTTCTATTTTTCTCCAGGACATCATTCGTACTCAATGTGCTTTGAGACCTATATGAATTGACGGTTTTATATAAATTACCAGAAACATTTTTTTTAAACTCTGGCCCTCTAAAGTAATCACTGTATTCAAAATGTATCGAATCTGAAATGTCCGATTCTGAAATGACCCTGAGCCTTTTAATGCAACACTAAATTAAACGCTTTCAATATAGCTTTGGTTTTCCTGTCTGGAAAGTACAGCAACCTGATCTAACTGTCATCCTACTTTGGAGAGCTCTTTCTAAGCTGTGGTTTTCCCGTTTCTATCAGCTACAGTGAAAGTAATCCAATCCCAGTTGTCCTGCCCTACAGTAAATTGGTCCTGAATTTTGGGAGCTTTCTTCGAAAAACTACAGTATTCTTCCCAAAAGCATCTGGTTTCAAAACCCAGGCGCTTCAGTAACCTGCTCAGTGTTTCAATTATAGGAAGTTTAAGAAAAATACAAAAGCCTTATGACTTTTTACCTTTGATACATACAAGAAAAGTAACCTGATCCTAAATTTTGAAAGTCCAATATGGAAGTGCAGTGCAACTACATTAACCTCTTCTTGGGAAAGCTCCCGGATTCTTATATTTCACCACCTCAATCCGGCCCAAAGCCAAATTATGAGGCCCTGGAATCTAGGCACTACAGTAACCCCAATCAATTTTTATCCTGAAAGTTCCGTAAAAGCTATAGTAACCTTCGCGCGATTTACCCGTTTTTCGGAAATCTGAAGAAATCTAGAGTAACTTAAAGGAGGACTGAAGTCACATTTTTTTATTTTTTTATTTTATTTATTATCTTCTCTTCTTCACGTTTCCCTCTTGACGCATATGTCAAAAATCACTCTGAAACGAGATATACAGCTCCAAAGTACAAAACGTTCTCTTTTCCCACGAGGAGTACACGAGGGACGTAATGCGTTTTTGCAAAGGAGAAACTGTTTCTGATTCGTTTTTTGTACGTTTTCCGTATTTTATTTTCTGTATTTTTCTTCCTTTTATGACTTTAGAGCAAGAAAAAATGAACGTAAAACAAGTGAAGTATCAACAAATCGCATCAGACCCAGGATTCCTTTTAATGAAACGGATACGTGCCTGGTGTTCCCCGTTTGGGAAAAGAGAACGTTTTGTACCACTGGAGCTGTGAATCTCGTTATGGAGTAAGTGATGATGATGCGCCCAGAGGTAAACGAGAAGACAGACGATATAAATAAAATAAAAAAAATCAAAAAATGTGACTTCCGTCCGCGTTTACTCACTATAGATTTCATCAGATACCGAAAAACGCGAATTTCCCTGCGAAGCTTACTATAATTTCTTCCGAACATTTCATGACCTGCTCGGGATGGTCCTATCTGCTTCCTGTGTAA
>GL380600.1:1325-19375 GCA_000143925.2 Caenorhabditis brenneri
CGCCCACTTTTGAGATATGTGACAGTTCTATTCCGAAAGAGCACCGATTTTTTCCCGGAAAATCTTATGGTAGAAAATTTACTTACTACGGTAGCACTCGTTTTGAGCTGTGTCTTGGCCCTGTTCTCGTGGTGAGACCCCGCGAAGAATAATACAAGCTTGCTCTAGTCTGGGCGACGCAGAGAAAGAGACACTCTCTTTCTCTGCGTCTCTTTTCTGAACGCCCGTATCTCAAGAACCATGAGAGCAAGAGACAAGTTATCAACTACAAAGTTGTAGATTTTTTGATTTTGAGCAACTTCGCTGTTGATAACTTTTTTCTAGCTCTCACGGCTCCGGAGATATGGGCGGTCGAATCCCCGGGGTTTCTAACCGAGAGACGCAGAGAAGGAGGGCACTCTCTTTCTCTGCGTCTCTCGGCTTGTTTTTGTTGGCACCGTGCGCGTGTAATGACCGATAAAGCTGATGTCTCAGATAATTTACTGTGTTTTAGCTGAAAAAGGATAAATTTGACCAAAAATATGTGTTTTATTTCATTTATTTCACTTTTTTTTTCAAAAATTCCAAAAAGTCCACAAAAATTCAAAAATTATCTCAAAAACAGTGCAACTGCCGCAATGTTCCATTGATCGGCACCCCGACAAGGCATATTCACAAAGCTGATCAAATCCACCCGATCACTGGAGCTGTACAGTGGAACTTGAATCTGTTCTCCACTGATTGTGGAGGAATTTTCAGCAGTCCAAGCCAAGAAAAGGATGGGGGCCTGAGAAAATGCGGCACTGGATACGGTAGTCTCCCGGAGGAATGAGTCGAAAGTGGCACCCTGGAGGAGGAGACCCTGTACCTGGACACATTGTTTACTGGGAAGTTGAGATGGGGTCCAGGCAGAGGAGAGGATCAGTTGATCCAGAGGGATTTTCAGTTGACGGGATGTTGTTTGACGGAGAGCGTTGAGGAAAATGTTCGGGTAGAATAAATCGGAGAAATCGATGGGGGAGGAAAGGATGGAGGAGGATTTGGAAGAGTCGTAGAGCTGAAATTCAGGATTTTTGGGATCCGGCGGGGATTCAAAAATTTCAAAAATTTTGGTGGGGATTCAAAAATTCGGAGGTGAATTTTTCAAAAAACTCGAAAGTTTCGGAAAACTCGAAATTTTTTAAAAATCTCGGAAATTTACGAAAAAAAACTCGAAAATTTTTGATGGGAATTCAAAAATTGGAAAATTTTGGTGGGAATTCAAAATTCTAGAAATTTGGCGGGAATTCAAAAATTCAAAAAGTTTGGCGAGAATTTGAAAATTCAAAAATTTTTGCGGGAATTCGAAAATTCAGAAATGAATTTTTCGAAAAAAACTCGGAACTTTTCGAAAATCTCGGAATTAAAAAAAATATCAGAAATTTTCGAAAAACCCGGAAATTTTCAGAAAAACTCGGAATTTTCGGAATAATTCAAAAAATTTGGCGGGAATTCAAGAGTTCAAAAAATCTGGCGGGAATTGAAAGTTCAAAAATTTTCGGTGGGAATTTGAAAATTCAAAAATTTAGGCGGGAATTCGAAAATTCCAAAATTTTGGTGGGAATTCAAAAATTCGGAGATGAATTTTTCAAAAAACTCGAAAATTTTGGAAAACTCGGAAATTTTAGAAAAACTTGCAAATTTTTAGAAAATTCAAATTTTTTGGCGGGAACTCAGAAATTCCAAATTTTTGGTGGGAATCCAAATTTTAAAATTTTTGGCGGGAATTCAAAAATTCAAAAATTTTGGTGGAAATTCGTAAACTCAAAAAATTTGGAGGGAGTTCAAGAATTCGGAGATGAATTTTTCAAAAAACTTGAAATTTTTCGAAAAACTTGAAAATTTTGGCGCGAATTCGAAAATTCCAAATTTCCAGGAATTTTGGCGCGAATTAAAAAAAAACTCGAATATTTTCGAAAAAAAAAACTCGGAAACTTTTGAAAAAATCGGATTTGGAGGGATTACAAAAATTGGAAAATTTTGGCGGGAATTTCGGAAAAGATTTTTCGGAAAACTCGGAAACTTTTCGAAAAAACTCGTGATTTTTTCAAAAAAAAATTCGAAATTTTTCGAAAAACTTGGAAATTTTGGCGCGAATTCAAAAGTTCAAAAATTTTGGTGGGAATTCAAAAATTCAAAATTTTTGGCGAGAGTTCAAAAATTTCAAAATTTTTAGCTTGAAAATTTTAACTTTCCCAACAAACCTGCATAGTTCCCCTTGTCTTCTTCACCACCGCATTCAAATAATCCGCCGGATCCGTTGGCCCCGCCCACAAGCTATCCCACTCATCCGGGGTCTGTTGGAAGACCAGAGATTGGATGTTCTTCTGAGTTTTGGCACCGGCTAAACTCGGATTCTTCATAGATTTTGCCACGTTCCCGATCGATTGATGAAGGGATTTGATGAGATTCAGAGCGTTTATAGTCTCCAGACAAAGAACTTCTGAGATTGGATCAGTGGATCTGTTGGCTTGAGGAAGTTCTCTTCGGGGAAGGTCATCCGATTGGCAAAGTTTCTTCCAGAGGGATATTATTTGAGAGATTTTGTCGGATTGATCGGAAAGGACGTTTTTTCGAGTCACCGAGGGCTGAAATTATAAAGCTTTTAGTTTTTGCCATAGTTTCTACGGGTCGGAGGTCTGGAGTCCCGATTACTGACACCAAAAATTGAAAAATCGGAAAAATGTGCCTAAATTCTGAGTTTTAGGCGTATATTTATCCATTTTTTTCAGTCAAGATTCAACACGGTAAATACTTTTTACGTACAATTTTTTCTCGGCTTCTACGCTCCATCTCACACGGGCTTTTACAAATTTCACATTGCGCCTTTAAATTCCGACAGTAAGCCGCGCTTAAGCCGAAGGAGCGCGCACCATGTTTCCAGAGAATTTTTCAGTAATAACTTTCGATCAAATTCTGTCAATATTATATTCAACATGACGCGAAGAAATAATTCTATGCAGTTTGTTCCAAAAGAAGCTTAGGCCCTGATGTTTAATTTTTCAACAAAATGAGAACAATGCCTACGTATCGCTGAGTCGCCACGCAGTTGGCATGCGACCCCACAGTAAGACAGAGCCCGCAAATGAAACCTTTTGAAAACACGTACAAAAAAATTCACCGTGGTCACGGGCCGGGCCGGGCCGAGACGTCAATTTCTTCGGCCCGGCCCAGCCCGGAGGCCCGGTAATCGAAAAAAAGCTAACAAAAATGCTCGCAATTCTCAAAAAGCTCAGAAAGCTCAAAAAGTTCAAAAAGTTTCAAAAGCTGAGAAAAAAACTCAAAAATCTCGAAAATCTTTTTTTTTTCAAGTTTTTTCTTAGGATTTCAATGCATTTTACATGATTTTTTGAATTAATTCTCGTTGAAAAATTCGACAACTTTGATTTTCGCAGTTTTTTTTTGTAATTTGTGATCTGTGTATCCTTCTCACCCAACGTCCTAATTGATGCAATCGTCCGATCAGCTTCCACAATTTGCCACGAGTATTTGATGTTCTCAGGGAGCCCGAACAAATATGGCTCATCGACAGCAGGAACGGACTTCGAGATGTGACTGATGTATTCCTGGAAAGTGTAGTTTGTAGTTTTTGTAGTCTTTGTATCCCCACCTGAAGATTAACCGTTGCCGGTATATCTATCCCTTTCACCAGCTGCTGTCCGGCTCTCCCATTGATTTTCTCATCGGAAAACAGCACATTCAAGTAGGAATCCAACACTTTTGCATCGAAATCATTCTCGATTCTTCCACCATATATCACGAATTTTAGGATTCCACGCACGAATTCCCAATCAGCTTCTGCAAAAAAACCATTTTGGATTTTTGAGACTCTATCTCAGGAACCATGAAAGCTAGAAAAAACTTTTCAACAGCAAAATTGTAGATTTTAAAATTTCGAGTATTTTTGCTGTTGACAACTTTTTTCTAGCTTTCATGGTTCTGGAGATATGGGCGGTCAAACTTAGAAAAGTGACTCAGAGAAGGAGAGCGGCTCTTTCTCTGCGTCTACCGATCGTAACTCAGGAACCATGCAAGCTAGAAAAATCTTGTCAACAGCAAACTTGTAGATTTCTTAATTTTAAACAGTTTTGCAGTTGACAACTTTTTTCTAGCTTTCTCGGTTTCGGAGATAGGGGCGGTCAAACTTAGAAGAGTGACGCAGAGAAAGAGAGCGGCTCCTCTGCGCTCTCCCTTTAACCGACGGTAACTCAGGAACCATGAAAGCTAGAAAAAAGTTGTAAAAAGCAAACTTGTAGATTTTTGCATTTTAAGCAACTTTGCTGTTAACAACTTCTTTCTAGCATTCATGGTTCTGGAGATATGAGGGGTCAAACTTAGAAGAGAGAGAGAGCGCAGAGATGGAGAGCGGCTCTTTCTCTGCGCCCTTCCTCTAATCGACCGTAACTCAGGAACCATGAAAGCTAGAAAAAAGTTGTCAACAGCAAAGATGTAGAGCTTGCAATTTTGAGCAACTTTGCTGTTAACAACTTTTTTGTAGCTATTTTGGGTGATGAGATACGGGCGGTCAAACTTAGGAAAGTGACGCAGAGTACGAGAGCGGCTCTTTCTCTGCGTCTCGCTTCACTTTGACCGCCCATATCTCAGGAACCATAAGAGCTAGAAAAAAGATGCCAACAAAAAAGTTGCTCAAAATACAAAAATCTACAAGATTGATGTTGACAACTTTTTTCTAGCTTTCATGGTTCTGGAGATATGGTGGGTCAAAGTTAGGTGAGGTGCGCAGAGAAACGAGAACGCTCTCTTACTCTGCGTCTCTGTCCTAACTTGTAGCGCCCGTATCTCCAGAACCATATGCACTAGAAAAAAGTTGTCAACTGCAATCTTACTCAAAATTTAAAAAACTACAAGTTTACAGTTGACAACTTTTTTCTGGCTTTCATGGTTCTGGAGATACGGGCGCTCAAAGTTAGGTGAGAGTTAGAGACGCTGGAAAAAAGAGGTCAAAAAGGAAACACTGGAAATATGAAAGGTTTTCTTTTTCAAATTTCTGAAAAAAAAAACGGAAAAACTGGAAAAAATGTGTCTTTTTCTTTCTTTCTCTTTTTTTGTAAGCAGGTGACTACGATGTAATGGTGGTAGCTACTTATCAGTAGATGATTTCTTATCATTGTGCTCATTTTGAACTTGAACTGTCATGCCTGTGCATAGTAGCAGTTCCGAACACAGGTCATAACACAGAAGACGAAAGTCATAGCATTTGAGGCAGTGGCAAAAATAGCACTTGATCTATAGCACAAGAGCCAAAAAAATAGCACTTGAGTATCTCCCCCAAAAACTCACTATTCTCCGTCAATTGCTCCACAAAACTCTTTGCCACACGGACGTCACTTGCTCCAAACTCATAGAATTTTGTCCATCCCTGCGGAATGAACGTTCTTCTCTCCTGCAACAACGCATGCAGCCATGCTAACACGAATATCGATTGACACGTCACCACATTCCGATTGTTATTGGCCTTGTCAATTTGAGTATAGGTCCTGAGGAGGTTATTCCGGACACCTGGCGGTGGTTCAAAAGTGATTTTGAGTGATTGTTGGAGCATCATGGATGGGAAACGGTGATCTGCTTCGGTGGTGAGCCAGAGACGGAAGTTTTGATGGGGAGTTGTGAGGGAGAGGTGCTGGAAAGTGTTGGGTTACTGTAGCTAGAGTGTTTGCAGACTTGGCATCATATTTTACGACGATTCAATTGAAACGAACTGTCGTAGTTTAGGACAGTGGATCATCATTTCCCACCAAAATTTTTGAACTTTTGAGTTCCCGCCGAAATTTTTGATTTTTTGAAGTCCCGCCAAAATTTTCGAATTTTTGAATTCCCGCCACATTTTTTGAACTTTTGGATTCCCGTCAAAATTTTGGAATTTTTGGATTCCCGCCAAAATTTCAGAATTTTTGAATTCCCGCCAAATTTTTAGAATTTTTGAGTTCCCGCCAAAATTTTGAATTTTAGAATTCCCGCCGAAATTTTTGAATTTTTGAGTTCCAGTCATAAATTTCGAAATTTCGAGTTACCGCCAAAATTTTTGGAATTTTGATTTCCCGCCAAAATTTTTGAATTGTTGAATTCCCACGAAAATTTTTGAATTTTTATATTCCCGCCGAAATTTTGGAATTTTTGAATATCCGCCAAAAGTTTTAAATTTTTGGGTTCTCACCAAAATTTTTGAATTTTCGAATTCCAGTCAAATTTTCGAGCTTTAGAAATTCCGCCAAATTTTTTCGGACAGTAATCCGAGCCCCAAACGTTACAGATTCGAAGCTACCGGTGACCAAACAGTTGAAAAGTCATCCAATGATAATTTCTGGACACACACACACACAGACACACAGACGGACAGAGCTCAGTAGATTCGAACTCACCTTAAAAATCGCCGGCACCGCTTGTAACATCAAATGCAAATTGTTCAAACACAGCCACTCTCCTTTTTCCGCAGACTCTCGAATAGCGTCATACGCCGCCTGCTCCTGTCCCTGACCCATTGAAATCGAGTGGTACGGTACTTTGAGATTAGCGGCCAACTCTGCCAATTCTTGTGATGGATCTGCTCCATCAGCCAGAATGAAGAGGATGGGCTCAGTGGATTCGGATTCGGCGAAGATGTGTTTGAGCTCGAAGGCCGGTGGATTGATGGATGGGACGTCTGGAAGAAGGGCTCTAGGTTAAATTGGAAAATTTTGGTTGGAATTGAAAAAGTTTTGAGGGAGTTCAAAAGTCAAAAAGTTTTGGCGGGAAATCCAAAAATTCGGAAAAGAATATTTGGGAAATTGGGAACTTTCGATAAACTCGGAAATTTTCAAAAAAAAAATCAAAAATTTTGGCGGGAATTCAAAAATTCTGAAAAAAAAAACCGGAATTTTTCAAAAAAAAAAACTCGGAAATTTTCGAAGAACTGGGAATTGAAGAAATCCCGGATTCGGATTTTTACAAAATTGTTGAATATTTTTATTTCCTAATAAAAATATTCAAAAATTTTGGTGGGAGTTTGAAAACTCGCAAATTTTGACAGGAATTCGAAAATGTAAAAGTTTTTAGCGAGGATTCAAAAATTCGAAAGTTTCGGTGGGAGTTCAAAAAGTCGAAAGTTTTGCGGGGATTTTGAAAAATCGAGATTTTTGGCGGGAATTCAAAAATTCATAAAGTTTGGTGGGAATTTGAAAATTCAAAAAATCCAAAATTTTGGCGGGAACTCAAAAATTGAGCATTATTGCTGTAATTCGAAAACGAACAAGTTTTGTGGGGAATTCGAAAATTTGAAAAATTGAAAACTTTTGGCGTGGGTCCAAAAATTCAAAAACTTCGGTGGGAGTTCAAAAAGTCGAAAATTTTCGCGAGAAATTGAAAATTTCAATTATTTGGTGGGAATTCAAAAGTTCGAAAATTTCGGTGGAAATTCGAAAAATGAAACATTTCGGAGGGATTTGGAAAAATCGAAATTTTTGGCGGGAATTTGAAAATTTCAATTATTTGGTGGGAATTCAAAAGTTCAAAAGTTGGCGGGAACTTGAAAATTCGAAAATTTTGCGGGGATTTTGAAAAATCGAGATTTTTGGCGGGGATTCAAAAGTTGAAACATTTTAACAAAAAAAATTTGAACATTTTGGAGGTATTTCAAAAATTGGAACATTTCGGCGGGAATTTGAAAATTCCAATATTCGAACATTTTGGCGGGAACTCGTAAAATCGAAAAATTCTGCCGGGAAATTGAAAACTCAAAAATTGGCGGGAATTTGAAAATTGAAAAGTTTGGCGAAAATTCAAAAATGCAAAAGTTTCGGCGAGAATTCAAAAACTCGAAAATTTTGGCGGGAATTACAAATTTGAAAAAAATTGGCGGGGATTCAAAAATTCAATTATTTTTGGCGGGAACTAAAAAATTCAGAAAGTTTGGCGGGAATTCGAAAATTATCCGAAAATCGGAGCATTTAGGCGGGAATTCGAAAATTCGAAAAATTTCGCGGGAATCCGAGATTTCAAAAAATATGCTGGGAACGTAAAAATTCGAAAATTTTGGCGGGAATTTGAAAACTCGAAAGTTTTGGCGGGAGTTCAAAAAGTCGAAAACTTTTCCTGAACATTTGAAAATTTCAATTATTTGGTGGGGATTCAAAAATTCAAAATTTTTTGATGGGAATTCAGGAATTGGAAAATTTTGGGAGGAAATCGAAAACTCTAAAAATTTGGCGGTAATTCGAAAATTCGTAAATTCGAAAATTTAGGCGGGAATTTGAATACTCGAAAATTTAGGCAGGAATTCGAAAATTGGAAAAATTTGATGAGAATTCGAAAATTCGAAATTTTTTGGGGGGGTTTCAACAAAATTTTGGTGGGAATTTGAAAATTCGAAAATTCGAAATTTTCGGCCGGTGGTCAAAAATTCCACTCCAAAAAATAAACTCAAAAAACTCACTCAAAGTCTTCAGCACAAAATCCATCAAACAATTATACAGCCTCTCCGGTTTCACGGCCTGAATAAAGAGAACTTTCTGGAAATGAGTCATCTTAATCTCCACATTCTTCGGAAAAGCATTCTCGCATTGTAACGTCTTCGAGAATTCATTCCACGTGGCGTCATCCTGGATTTGGAAGTTATTGAATAGACTGGGGAGATGCGTACGGATCCTTGCAAGAGCCTGAAGACGATCCTGTGAGATCCAGGAGACTCGGATGCCACTGAGATCCGAGGATTCATCCAGAAGAACTCCAGTGAATAGTTCCCATTCTTTCGTTTGGAATAATTTTGGCATTGTGGCATTGATGAAGGCGACGGCGAACATTAGACGGTCTTGACGGAAAATTCCACGGGAGATGTGGTAGAAGACGGTTAGTTGCATTTGGCGGGCAAGGGTTTCCACACGGGTTGGCGTTTTGTCCTGGAAAAAGGAGCTACAAGTTTTTGGCAGTTTAAGAGACGCAGAGAAGGAGACACTCTGACCTTCCTCCGTTCTCTGCGTCTCTTCTAAAACTTTGACCGCCCATATCTCAAGAGTCATAGGAGCTAGAAAAAAGTTGTCAACAGCAAAGTTGCTTGAAATCAAAAAGTCTACAACTTTGCAGTTGATAACTTTTCTCTAGCTTTTATGGCTCCTAAGATACAAGCAATCAGAAAAGAGACGCCGAGAAAGAGGCGCTCTCTTCCTCTGCATCTCTCTTCTTGCTTTAACCGCTCATATCTCAGGAGCCAGGGGAGTTAGAGAAAAGTTTTCGACTGCAAAGTTGCTCAAAATCAAAAATTCTACAACTTTGCAGTTAACAACTTTTTTCTAACTTTCATGGTTCTCGAGATACGAGCGGTCAGAGAAGAGGCGCAGAGAAAAGGACGCTCTCTTTCTCTGCCTCTCACCTTGCTTTGTCTGGACGTATCTCAGGAACCATGAGAGCTAGAAAAAAGTAGTCAACTGCAAAGTTGCTTGAAATTAAAAAATCTACAATTTTGCAGTTAATAACTTTTCTCTAGCTTTCATGGTTCTTGAGATACAAGCAATCGGAAAAGAAACGCAGAGAAAGCTCTCCTTCTCTGCGTCTCACCTTTTTTTAACTAGATGTATCTCTAGAACCATAGGACCTAGAAAAAAGTTGTCAACTGCAAAGTTGCTCAAAATTAAAAGATCTACAACCTTTCAGTTGACAACTTTTTGATAGCTTCAACCGTTCTTCTGGAAAATGTCCTGAAACTCAAAATTTCCATTTTTTTTGCCAGTCTGACTGGAAATTTCCCAATTTCCCAAGCCCATATCAAATTTACACCAATCGATAGATAATTTTTCCCTTTACCTGTTCTTCAAAATCAAAACAAAACGCACCTCACAAGCGCGAATAGTCTTCTCAAACAGTCGCATTATCGTGTTCACACTATAATTGTACATTGGATTGTAGTACTGTAGATTGGAGAAGGAGAAGAAGAGACTGGAGGTGAACAAACTCAGTGGGACGTAGATTTCTTTTTGCTGAAAAAAAAATTTCCGAGTTTTTTCTGGAAATTTTCGAGTTTTTTCTGGAAAGTTCCTGAGTTTTTGAAGAATTCTTATCCTAATTTCAAAACTCTCGCCAAATTTTTCGAATTTTCAATTTCCCACCAAAAATTTTGAATTTTCAAATTCCCGCCAAAATTTTCGAATTTTCAAATCCCCGCTAAAATTTTCGAATTTTCAAATTTCCGCCAAATTTTCAAATTCCCGCTAAAATTTCCGAATTTTCGAATTCCCACTAAAATTTTCGAATTTCCAAACTCCCTTCAAAATTTTTGAATTTTCAAATTCCCGCCAAAATTTTTGAATTTTCAAATTCCCGCCAAAATTTTTGAAATTTCAAATTCCCGCCAAATTTTTCGAATTTTCAAATTCCCGCCAAAATTTTTGAATTTTTGAATTCCCACCAAATTTTTGAATTTTCAAACTCCCGCCGAATTGTTCGAAATTTCAAATTCCCGCTAAAATTTTCGAATTTTCAAATTCCCACCATATTTTTTGAATTTTCGAATTCCCGCCAAATTTTTTGAATTTTCAAATTCCCGCTGAATTTTTTGAATTTTCAAATTCCCGCTGAATTTTTTGAATTTTCAAACTTCCACCAAAATTTTTGAATTTTGAAATTCCCGCCAAATTTTTCGAATATTCAATATCCCACTAAAATTTTTCGAACTTTGAATTCCAGACAAATTTCTAGAATTTGGAATTCTCACCAAAAAATCGGAATTTTCGAATTCCCGCCAAAATTTTTGAATTTTTGAATTCCCACTAAATTTTTCGAATTTTCAAATTCCCACCAATTTTCGAATTCCCGCCAAAATTTTCGAATTTTCAAATTCGCACTTTCTTTTTTTTTCAAATTCCCATTTTCGAAATTTTCCGAGTTTTTTTCGAAAATTCCCGAGTATTTCGAAAAATTTCTGAGTTTTTTGGAAATTCTTTTCCGAATTTTTGATTTTCCGCCAAAATTTTCGAATTTTTGAATTCCCGCCAAAGCAACTTACCGTAGTCAATTCCTTATGCAATTGCTCACTCTCCACAATGCTCTTACTAATAATCTCTGCGCTCTCCTTCGATTTATTCAACGAATCTAATAAAGCAGTGTTCTCGAGTAAATTTCCCTGAGAAGAAGCAAGCTGTTGGAGCAACAATTGCTCCAGACCCTCCAGCTCCAGTTTTTTCAGCTCCGCATCCCTCAGAAGACTCGATGACCGTTCCTCCAGCTCCGGTTTCTCCAAATGAATTGCCACATCGAGTAGTTGAGCACTTAGAGCACTAATCGTCGTGGTAAAATTAACGATGTTTATTTGTACTGAGCAATTGGGCCGGATCTCCACTTTCTCATCCCGGGTGCATATAAAAATCCGAAAGTCTGGATTGAAATCAATCGATTTTCCAGCGAAAGAAATCACTTGACGGGGTCCCTGACTCGAAAGATCCTTCCTTAGAATAGGTATGAGGCAAGGGTCAAATTCCACAACGTCATCTATAATTATAGTCTTCCCGAACCGGATAGCCAGCTCAATTTGAGTAATAAGATCCGGTTGGGCCGCTTTGAAAGTTTCAGATTTTTCTAGAAATTTCGAGAGGAACGTGGAGACTTGGCCAGATGGATCAATGATTAAAGGGACATGGCAGGAGTTGAACATGATCATTCCGTTTTCGAGGGATAGCTGATCGGCTGGAAGGCCTTTCGTCTTCCAATTCAATTGCTCAGTCTCCAGAGAGGCAAAGGATAGGGGGTTGAAGTGCTGCATGTTGAACATTTTACACATGGATTTCAGAAGGGATTTGCGGTCTTTTTCGGAGCAACCGCCGAGATAGGTGATGAAGGCGGAGGTGATTAGGGAGCACAGTTCCATCTGTAAAAAAAAGGTGTTTGGGCGGGATAGAGAAAAAGAGGGAGAGATAAACGCAGAGAAAGAGGCACTCTCTTTTTCTGGGTCTCTCGCTCATGTTTGACCGCTCATATCTCAGGAACCATAATAGCTAGCGAAAAGTTGTCAACAGCAAAGTTGTTCAAAATTAAAAGTTCTATAAGTTTGCTGTTGACAACTTTTCCCTAGCTTTTATGGTTCCTGAGATATGAGCGTTCAAAGTTAGAAGAGAGGCGCAGAGAAACAAGAGCGCTCTCCTTCTCTGCGCCTCTCCTCTAATTTTGACCGCCCATATCTCAGGAACCATAAGAGCTAGAAAAAAGTTGCCAACTGCAATCTTACTCAAAATTCGAAAATCTACAAATTTGCTGTTGACAACTTTTTCCTAGCTTCTATTGTTCCTGAGATATGGGTGTTAGAGGAGACGCAGAGAGGAGAGAGAGCCTTCTTTCTCTGCGTCTCACACTAGCTTCACTTCAGACGTTGTTTTTCCGATGATTTGTAGACTTTTTTGATGATAGAAGCTACAATATACAAAGACAACCAAAGATCTCCTATCAAATTAAGAGACGCAGAGAAAGAGGCACTCTCGCCTTCCTCCGTTCTCTGCGTCTGTCATCTAACTTCGACCGGTCATATCTCTAGAACCATGAAAGCTAGGAAAAAGCTGTCAACAGCAAATTTGCTCAAAATTCAAAGTTCTACAAGTTTGTAGTTGACAACTTTTCTCTAGCTCTCATGGTTCCCAAGATATGAGCGTTCAAAATCAGAAGAGAGACGTAGAGACCGACGCTCTGCCGTTCTCTGCTCCATTTGCTATCCCCCAACTTTGACCGCCCATATCTCCAGAACCATTGAAGCTATGAAAAAATTTTCAACAGCAAAGTTGTTCAAAATTAAAAGTTCTATAAGTTTGTTGTTGACAACTTTTTTCTAGCTTCCATGGTTCTTGAGATAATAGAGCTATAATCTCAAAACTGACTAAATTTGGCAGTTTTCACTGCATTTTTCACAAATTTCTCAGTTTTTTTTTGGTCTGAAAAACCCTGGAAAATCAGTTATCCTTACCTTCGACTGCTCCTCTCCCAGCGTCTCGATCTGCACTTTCCATCTCTGAAACTCTCCGGATAGACTCTCGACAAGTGTTCCAGCGATTCGAATTGTGTCCTGTTCTCTATCCAAATCCACTTTTATTTGTGTCGCTTCTTTCATCAAAACTTCAAACTTCCGTTTTAATTCTCCCACCACTTCATCAACACTTTGAAGGCCTTTGGAGAGATTTTCCATTTGTTTTTCCGCTTTTTTCAAATTTCTGAAATTGAGATTTTTCGAATTCCCACTAAAATTTTTGATTTTTTTAAATTCCCACCAAAAATTTTGAATTTTTGAACTCCCGCCAAAATTTTCGAATTTTCGATTTCCCGCCAAGTGTTGTTTTTTCTAATTCCCGCCAAAAAATTGAATTTTAAACTCCCGGCAAAGTTTTTGAATTTTCAAATTCCCGCCAAAAGTTTCGATGTTTTGAATTCCCGCCAAAATTTTTAAATTTTCAAATATTCACCAAAAGTTCTGAATTTTCGAATCCCCACCAAAATTTCTGTTATTTTTATGAATTCCCGCCAGAATTTTCGATTTTTCGAAACCCACCAAATTTCTGTTTATTTTTTGAATTCCCGCCAAACATTTTGATTTTTCGAATTCCTACCAGATATCTTGAACTTTCGGATTCCCGCCGAAAATTCTGGGTTTACGAATTCCCGCCCAAGCTTCTCAATTTTCGAAATCCCGCCAAAATATCTGAATTTTTATAATCTCGTCGAAAATTTCCGATTTTTTTGAGCTTCCGCCAAAACTTTTGAATTTTTGAATTCCCGCCAGAATTTTAGCGTTTTTTGAATTCCCGCTAATTTTTGGATTTTTGAATTCCATCTCATTTTTGGAATTTTCGAATTCCCGCCGAAACTTTTGAATTTTTGAATTCCGCTGATTTTTCGAATTTTCGAATTCCCACCAAATTTTTGTTATTTTTTTGAACTCCCACCAAAATTTCTCGAATTTTTTGTATTCCCGGTTTACTGTAGTTACCGTATTCCTACAGTAACCCAAGCCCAAAAAATTTTGACCTACTTGACAAGCTTATTTTTCTCGGCTTCCAACGGTGAAATCTTCTCCAAAATCTTTGAATATTCCAGATTGGCTTTTACCCAAGCAGCCAACGGAGCAGCAGCAGCGGATGCTCTTTTGGCGTTCTGAAACTTATTCAAATTACCGCCCGATCCTCGAATTATCAATGGAGCGCACTTACCGCCTCCTCGAAACTTGCAGACTTCTGTTTCACCAGTGCTGTCACCTTCTTATGAACATCGGCAGTGATTCGATTCGCGTCGAAATTCATGATATCATCCTTCACTCCACTTTTCGACAAGAATTTTCGCATCGCCTCCCAAGAAGTGTCGAGAATTCCCATGAAAACTAAAACTGCTTGAAGAATATCCCGAACTGCTTCTGGCGGAGCTCGAAGACTTCGGATTTCACTGAGCGATTCGGATTTGATGGATCCGACGGCGCGACGGGCTTCCTGAAAATTTCAAAGCGTTCATTTATGTGCAACGATTCTCCGAAGTCCTGGATCAATAGGTTTTTATTGAGGCTACCCCGGATCAGAACCAAAAATTCTAGCCGGTTCGGCCCGTTTGGCCTGTATCGGCCCAATTGGCCCAAACGTTTTTAATCGGCCCAAATTAGTCTAGGCGGATCAAATTGGTACGAACAGACCAAATCAATCCAAATCTGCCCAAGTCGGCCCAACCGGCCCAAACCGGTCCAAATCGGCCCAAATCGGTCGAAAATGCCCGAATCGGTTCAAAGCTGCCTGAATCGTCATTATTTGGTTCAGACGGCCCAAATTGATCCAAATCAGCCCAAACGGAATTGGCTCAATTCTGTTAATTCTGCGCCGAATAGACCGGTTCGGGCCAAACAGTACGACTCGGCCCAAATCGGCCCAAACTGTCTAAATTGGCTTATTTTGTTCTGGGCGGTCCGAATTGGACCAAACGGTCAAAATCGGCCCAAACTAGTCCAGACGGCTCAAATTGGTCCAAACAGGTCAAGTCTGTCCAAGCGGCCTAAATCGGTACAAGTCTGGCAATTTTGCGCCAGACAGGCCGCTGCGGGCCAAACAGCCCAAATCGGCCCAAACCGGTCCAAATCGGTTCGAAATGTCCGAATCGGCCCAAATCGACCAGAATCGGCCTAAAACCGGTCCAAAATGCCCGAATCAGCCCAAATCGGTCCAAACGGTCTAAATCGGTTGAAACAGCTCAAATCGCCTGAATCCTGGACATTTCGGTTCGAACAGGCCGGGTCGGGTCAAACAGTCCAAATCGGATCATTTGGCCCGATTCGGTCCAGGCGGTCCGAACGGTCAAAATGGTCCAAATCGGCCCGACGGCCCAAACAGCTTAAACCGGCTCAATTCTGGTGGGCCAAACAGTCCAAATCGACTCAAATCCGTGTTTTCGGGTAAAATCTGTCCGAAAGGAACGGATCGGCTCAACTTGGGCCAAACTGACCGATCTAGGCCAATTTGTGACAATTCGGAACAAACAGGCTGATGGATTCGGGAGGAACTGCCCGGGTAGGCTGGACAGAACTGATAAGTACTAATGCTGTCAGTTATAGGCAGGACGTTTATTTTTTGATCTGAGAAGGCTCTCGAGTTCGAACCCCACCACCTCTGTTTTTCGAACCCACTTACATCAATCAACGGTTGCACTTCCTTCAATTGCTCATCAATCTTTGCCTTCTTCTCCTCAATCACCACATTCTCCTTCTCGGTGGCCTCTTTCAACTGCTCCATTGACAATTTTTGGTCCTCTGCTCCACTCATACTCTCCGTAATTGCTTTTAGCGCTTCATCTGCTTCTGCTTGTTTCTCCGCCAATAATTTGCTCTTTTTCCCGGCCTTCTTCTGCATTTTCGCCACTTCCTCACGAGCTTCATTGAGTTTTGAGACGCCTCCCTTTAAATATCAAATTTCGAAAATGAAAATAATGTAAACGCGCTCCAACTCACTTTTAGACGATCCAGTCTTGCTGAAAGTGTGCTCCGCTTATAACCGAGTAACTGTGCACAGTTCTCCACAAACTGTCGATATTTGATCGGTTGAATGGACAAATCCTCGGGAAGATTCACTATCACATCGTTGAATCCGGTAAGGATCGCGTCGGTGGTGGTGATTTGTTTCGATTCGAGCAGGATTTTTGGGATCTGGAGTTTGGAGATCGAACAATTCAGAGAGATTAGACGCAGAGAAAGAGAGCACTCTCGTTTCTCTGCACCTCTCTCCTAACTTGGAGCGCCCATATCTCCGGAGCCGTAAGAGCTAGGAAGAAATTGTCAACTGAAAAGTTGTAGAGCTTAAAATTTTGAGCAACTTTTCTGTTGACAACTTTTTTATAGCTCTTCAGGCTTCGAAGATATGGGCGCTCAAAGTTAGGACAGAGACGCAGAGAAACAGAGCGCTCTTGTTTCTCTGAATCTCTTCCTCAACTTTGAACGTCCATATCTCAGCAACCGTTGAAGCTAGAGAAAACTTGTCAACAGCAAACTTGCTTGAAATTTCAAGTTCTGCAACTTTCTAGTTTACAACTTTTTTTCAGCTCTCATGGTTCTTGAGATATAAGCGTTCAAAGTTAAAGAGAAGACGCAGAGAAGCGAGAGCGCTCTCGTTTCTCCGCGTCTCTCTCCTCTTTGAACGCCTAT
The DNA here is from genome assembly GCA_000143925.2 of Caenorhabditis brenneri. NCBI lineage: Eukaryota > Metazoa > Nematoda > Chromadorea > Rhabditida > Rhabditidae > Caenorhabditis > Caenorhabditis brenneri. Next base: position 17,974 of record GL380600.1, read on the forward strand.
ATCTCTAGATCCCTAGCAGCTAGAAAAAAGTGGTCAACTACAAAGTTGGAGAGCATAAAATTTAGAGCAACTTTTCTCCTGACAACTTTTTTCTAGCTCTTAAGGCTCCGGAGATACATGCGCTTCAATTTGGGACAGAGACGCAGAGAAAGAGATCGCTCTCGTTTCTCTGCGTCTCCCCGACTTACCTCCTGCAAACTGTTCCTATCAAATCGATCGGCATAGATCACATTGCAATGTTTCAAAATCGCTGGATTTTCGGTGATATTCAATTTGAAGTCGTTAGCCTCCACCTCAAGAATCAGGACCACATGGACTAGGCTTCGAATTCCTGGAAATGGGTTCTGTGGTGTTTACAGACTTTACATGAGATTTGACGACAATTCGCTCTAAATTTGAACTGTCGTAATATGTGATGTAGGATCTGCAAACACTGCCATGTCAAACTGCGGACACGACCAGTCTGTCTAGACTGCCGCTAGAAGAGAGCGCAGACACCTAGACACTCTGATTTCTCTGCGTCTCTTATAAAATGTTAACCGTCGTAAGATCTGATGTAAGGTCTGCAAACACCGAATCACTCACGATGAGCCAAAAACTGCTGCAATGCGCCGGTGAAAGATGCCTGATTAGCTGCCTCGGAAACCAGGGCCACTAGACCGTCTAGCTCTTGTTGAGTGAATAATCCAGGGACACTTCCACTAGCCAACAGGGAATTTATCGCCTGGAGGAAGACATTTTTCCGGAGTTGGTGGTCTTCAAGGATCAGTACGACGTGCTCGTTGTTGGTGACTGCTTGGGTGATGGCCTGGAAGAGAAAATTGAAGTTTCCGAGAAAACCGTCTGAGATGAAAAAAAATTGTCAACTGGAAAGTTGTAGAGCTGGTAATTTTGAGCATTTTTGCAGTTGGAAACTTTTTTCTAGGTCTCACGGTTCTTGAGATATTGACACTGAAAGTAAAAAGAAGACGCAGAGAAGCGAGAGCGCTCTCGCTTCTCTGCGTCTCTTTTTACTTTGACCGCTCATATCTCAAGGACGATGAGAGCTAGAAAAAAGTTGTCAACAGCAAAGTTGTAGAGCTTGAAATTTTGAGCAACTTTTCAGTTGAAAATTTTTTTCAAGGTCTTACGGTTCTCGAGATAATGACGCTGAAAGTTGAAAGAAGACGCAGAGAAACGAGAGCGCTCTCATTTCTCTGCGTTTTGTTTTACTTTGACCGTTCATATCTCAATAACCATGAGAGCTAGAAAAAAATTGTCAACAGCAAAGTTGTAGAGCTTGAAATTTTGAGCAAGTTTGCAGTTGACAACTTTTTTCTAGCTCTCATGGTTCTTGAGATACGAGGGGTCGAAGTTAGGTGAGACGCGCAGAAATGCGAGCGCTCTCGTTTTTCTGCGTCTC
>GL380601.1:0-17568 GCA_000143925.2 Caenorhabditis brenneri
GATTTACGAGGGTCGTTTCCCGATATTTCAAACGTTTCATGCATGCAACATTGAGACGTGGATTCACAAAGCCGAGATTATGAAATCAACTAGTACTAGCAGTTCTTAAAGCGGGAGTTGTGCGAGAGTGACATGAATAAATACGACAAAACAGTCAATAAAGTTTATTGATATCTTGACAGGCTAGTAAATGTTTGGGATTTGTGACTGGAATATTGGAATATTCGTTGTGGACGTTGTAACCTTATTGAAAAATTACATGCTCTGGTTACTGTTTCAATAAGTCGACTTAGTCACAAGACAGGCTCTTTCCGATAGTTGCCTAAAAATAAAACCACTCCTCACTCTTTTGGTGCTTTTCGGGTCAATTAATTTCAGAAACACATTAAAACAGATAACCTGAATCAGGTCCCATGTTAGATTTTCGAAATTGAGTAGGGATTTAGACAACTTTCAGTTGTTAGAATACTGTTTCGGATTTCCCATTTCAAAACTGCCAGCATATTTTCTCACTTTCATACCTAATACCGATCCAATAATTTCCAGTAGTTTTTTTTTCAGAACAGCGTCAGTTTCATTCCTATATCTTTGATACAGGCGATTTCAGAAGCACATTCTCCAAACAACAATATTACCTAAACCAGATCTTTGGACCGATTGACTATTGCTATAAAATAATTTATTTCTGTTTTTTAAACGGTTTCGAATTATTTATTTCTGTTTATGAGAAAGCATTTTGTTTATTCAGCATATTGTGCAAACTCTATGGTTTTTTTCTCCAGTCCTCAATTTCGGATCAGCTTTGTGTACAAAAATACCATTCAGAGTCTGTTGACACTTCACGTCACAATTCAGTTATTGTTACCCTCAAAATCGCAGAGACACAGTTTCATTTTCAAACCTATGTTGTTCTTGGTAATATTGGCGATGGTCGATCAGAAAATATGGATTCAGTCCTCCTTTAAAAACTCTGTCATACAGAAAGTTCTGGATGCGAATTTTTTATTCGAAAAAGTTTACTGTTTTCTAGAAGTTTCAAACAACGAGTTTCAAAAGTAATTTTGTTTTATGGTATATCGCCATCTCCAAAAAAAGATATTACAAGTAACCGTTACTTTCTATTTCACATAACTATTTCCCACAGTATAGAAGTTCATTACAACTGCTCTTCGATTTGGGCTTCCGTTTTTTCATTTTTTTTTCTACTCACCCCCTGAATTTTTATTTGCAAGTTGTATTTTGTCTTTGAAGAAAGGTTTTCAACGTAGTGCGGCTTGCAAAACGAAAAAGCAATTGTGAGGAGTGTGCAACAGATAAAAATTGGGAAATGAAAAGTTGAAAGTGTATGAAATTTGTTTTATGTCCGTTCACAAGACCAAAAACAAATAAAACCAAGAAAATAAATGACTTTCGTAAAACGTCAAATATTTTGAATCTTGAGTGTCGTTTCTAGGAAGTTTTTTTTATTTTGAGGTAACGAACTTTCTCCGATGGAAACTTTATGATTCCTTGCATCATATGGATGTTTGGTCATAGGTTTTTTTGAACATGCTTGCAAAACGATCATCCTTTGAAAACCATAAAGTTTATGGAAGAAAGCTGCAATTATTCCGCTTGTCACATTGGTATAAAAAGGGACTGGAACGAATGAGGAGAATCATCCACTTGTTGTTCTGACCATTCGCTGATTTATTTTTTGACTGTTTTGTCCCTCTCTTCCATGTCGTTCAACCTTCCACCTACCTCATGGGATATATTCCTTGCAAAGTTTTCAAATGTGGTAAGTCACTAATTAACTCATTGAATTCTGAAACCTTTTTTTTAGAAATAAATGGTTTTCAACAATTCAGTTGGTCCTTTGGATTCGGACCTGACACACAAGCCTTTTTGATTGTTTTGAAGTTTTCCTGGGTTCTTCATTGAAGAAATAATATATGGTAAGTCGAATGGGCCCAGAACTAGGAATCCCAGAAATCTGGGAATCGGCTGGGAAAAGTTATCATTTGTTCCAGAATCCTATCAATTCTGACCATGGCCATGGCAATAATCCTCCACAGAGAAGGCAGAGAGGTTTACATTTATTTTATTTTCATCCTCCGGCCGGGTACGAATAGAGAGAATCCCGATACATCGCAAAAATGATGGTTTTCTTCTATTGTTTGATCTCTCTCTCTGCACTTCAGTGCCATGCGACGCCACCAACATATCTCCCAATCCCAATCGAATTTCCTGGTAACGCTTTTCTTCTAATTTTAACTTATAATGCTAGTTGTTTACAGCGCTGACAAATGAGAAAGACGAGCAGAGCGAACAAGATCAAATGATCTGTAAAGGGTTTGCAGGCGGCGATGGAACCCCGGACTTGGACCCACAAGCAATTATACCTAAAGTTCGCATTTTGTTTTAACTCCCCTTTTTTACGTCTTCAATGAATCAGCATTCAAAATTCTGTTCGAAATTTTTTTTGAAAACCACATTTGGTTATTTCATGTATCAGGTTTCATAACAACTGGATTTCAGATTATGAACTATCGATTCTACGAAAATTCTGTTCATTAACTAACAGGATCTCTTGAAGCACACTAGTCTAACTGAGCTGCTCCAAATAAAGAAAAATGTCTGAGTTTGTACCCAGACAATCTGAAAACTTGAATATGGTTTATCACCTGTCGTTTACATCCGTTCATCGCTCTTCCTTGTCTTCACATGGAAGATCCACAACTGCCCCATTCAAGCAAAAAAAAAAACAACTGTTTCGAATGTGCATCATTAAATCCAATAATTCGAAACATCCATTGGTTGTGTCTTTTCTATGATTTAGTGAACAAAATAAAAAAAATTATATGTCCTGTTTCAATTTGTACATAAGTGAGATTACGAGAGACCAATCTAGTTACAAACCAAAATGTAAACCAAATGTATTCAACTGTGCAATATGAATCATATTCTTTGGAATCGATGAAAAGACTTTCTCATATAGTGTGCTTCACAGAAATAAAACAAGTCTGGAATTTTTCAGAGTCACAACACCATCTCAAAACCTTTTCCTTTCACTATCACCAAAATTCGTAACCGCTTTTCTGAGAAACGAGGTGTTCTTGAAGCTTTCGGCCATTTGAAAGTCTATTCATTTTAAAATTTCATTCGTTGTAGCTGTTTGCATTTTGAAATCCCTATCAGCAGATTTGTCATCCTTGTTTTCACACTCTACAACAAACTCGTATTTTTTGCAAAAAAAATAGCTTATGTACTACTGCCTTCTCGACTTTTCGAAGAATTTTCAGGTGAAATTTTTGATGATTACCGTAATTTCTGTGAACTGACACAAAGGATGAACAATCGCACACTGAAAAACTCCCTGACTTTGACTGTCTCTTTCTTGAAACTGATTTTCTTCATTTTCTAAAATTCTCATTTGGTCTTTGGTGCATTTTTCCGATAAACCACATTAAAAAAATTACTGTCCCCGGGTTTTCGAAGTTTCTGATCTCATTTTTGTCATTTCCCCTGTTTCTTTTTTTGACAAAGTTTGATCAGTTCCGAATTTGAGCTTTTTTTTAATTTTTAATTGGTTATCTTGTGATAGTATCGAACAGTAAATTGGTGCTCCGAAGATGGTAAAACAGAAAAAAAATTAATATTGGTGATTTGATTTTTTCTTGAAAACCAGAAGCTTTTTGGTCCTAAGAATAATAGTAAATTCAATATTTAAAAAAGAAGATACAACCATTCGTGAAGCGAGTGTTCCTTACAGTTTCTTCAACAAAACACATTCGAAACTGTGAATTATTTGCAGATTTCGCATTCTGGTATTTTATTTACAGTGAGCTACTATTTTTCTGAAAACACATTGTCTACATATTTTTGTCAAAGATCAATATTTTCTGCGCTCTTGGTTTCTTATAAGGTCCGCGACTGTCTACTGACTGTCACCTTTAAATAGTCGATTTATAGTCTTGAAACCTCATAAAACTGCATGAAAGCTTGGCATTAAATTACTTTTTCAAATGCTTGATGTAAAAATGTTTATAATGTTTGGATCGCTTTTTCGAAATCATTGAACCATCCGCACAAAAGATCTGCAGTTATCTTTCCAAAGCCTCGTTTAGGTTCTGGACCAGGAGTGACTCGCCCTCTGAATGAAAGATTTGTATAGGTTATTCTTCATGGTCATGAAACGGTGAGGATGTTATGAGTTATTTCATATGATGTTGCTCCTAACAGGCAGCCTAGCTATAAATAAATTACTCAAGAAGATATTCACCTCCCAACAATCTTCATTTCCTCAGGTTCTGAAGTGGATCATCTAAAACTGCTTTTTTTCTGTATCACTAACTTTGTTTTCAGATAGTCTTGCTGTCGTTTTCGATAGTTCCACTGTCGTCTTTCTTTCATTCGCAATAGAAAACACTCCCGGCTTCGGATTTAATCTAGGTGTATCTACTTCTAAAGGGATGAGTTACCCAGCGGTCACTGTTTCAATGAGTCGATTTCATCAAGCTCTCTGAAGTCTTACTAATATTCAGCCTTAACCTGACTTTTTTGCTAGAATGCCTATTAGGATTCCGTGTTAGCATCAAGTTAGAACACGGTTTCAAAACTCTTCAGTATACTAATTTCAATAAATCCATATGGTGGTTTACAGGGTCTTAACGAGTTCAAATCTCATCTAACACTTCAATCCCTGAGCTCTTCTGTTGATCATTTTTCTTCCGAACTAACCCCTATGTTTAAAAAACATCTTCTCAACACCATTAAGTTATGACTGAGTTAGTTATCTCTACTTTGACACCGGTTCATTCAGTTCGTTTTCGGAAGAGTTGCTTGCTACTACTTTCAAATACCAATGCAACACTTTTCAGAACGATGTTGTCAAAATATATTACAGTGTCACATTTCCGATTTCAAAACACATGGTTGTTTGTATTAATGTGTGTCCAACTGGGAAATTCTTGAATTTTCTACGAAACAAGTATCAGTTCACTGAAATCCTGTGATGAAGCTTTTATTTTTATTTACTTCTATTTTCCTAAGTTTTGGAATATCTCAATTTTGTTTTCTTCTACTAAATTTCTGGGATAGTACCATACACTCAACACGTTGGCAAAATCGATACTCTGAACCTGCTACTTTTTCGGTTTCGATTCCATCATAAAGCTTCAATAACCAAGTTTGAATCTATTAGACCAATACGTTCCCGTATTTTTCTCAACTTACAAACAGGACGAGATTGGGGAAAACAAACTATTAGGATATTTTTGACTCTCAAAAAAAGCAATGATGCTGAAACAGTATTTACCAAGAAACAATCTGAAGTTCTGAAATTTGTGATTCAGTTGCTTCGTTTCTTTTCTGCATATACCAGCCTGCCCATGCGCCTCCGGCGCATTTGCAGTCTGGACTGTTCGCGGCTACGCCGCTCACTATAAATAGCATTTTCACAAAAATTCGCGTGAGCTTTTTTCTATCTATTTCTTTTTGCTCTATAAATTTTGTGCGGGTTTAGCGCAGTAGGGAAAACACGTGAATATCGTTCAAAAGGTCCCAAGTTCAAGTTTTGCTCGTGAACTTCCTCTTTCTTCTCATTCTGCGGACATCCGGACAGATCCCGGACAAACGGACACACTCCACGGGCGTTTTATTTATAAGAATGATACTGTTTCAAAATTGACATAAGTTGTACTGTTGTATACATTATCTCGTTTAAAATATCTTGTCACCTGTTTGGGCTAGTACTAGGCAAATTGAGCGTCAATCAGCAACTTTCAGTACTTTAGGAGTGCAGTAGCAATAAATACTCTTTTCACCGCGGAGCAACAAAATAATTTCAAGAATAGCTCCTTGTACACATTCATCGTTTTTTTTTACAGTTTCACACTCCCAAGAAAGTAGGGATAGGAATCCAAAGTCAATCGTATCTTAAATGATAGGTGTTTACATCTAACCTACGAAATTTGAAGCAACTTGACTAGCAAATCATGTTTCAAACAGTTTTTGAATTTTCAGAAAAAAAAAACGAAAAGTAATGTCAAGTGTACTCCATATTGTTTCTTGTTCCCTTTCCTAATTGAAAACTTTAACTCTAAAGCTATTGCTTCTCCTGCTGTTTCTAATGACAGGTGAAACTTCCTAACTTTCCTTCGATTTTCTCTCTTCGTCATTCGTAACTACAGCTTTTTTCCCTCACTTTAAAATTCTCAGCGTCCACAGCTCTTTCCAATCAATACATTTTTCTAATCGTAGCGGTATCCTTCTTGAAAATACACTTTCAATCTTCCTTTTTTTATCATCATGTTTATATTAGTCCGATGACTTTCTTTGATGTATTTTCACTACTATTCAATTCTAACTTGCTTTGTCGAGTATTTTTTTTCTGTACATATTTCTCGTTAAAGCACCAAGACAAAAAAACCAGTTCCTTCTTTATGCCTCTTTTGATATCGTTAAATTTACCTAACAGCTATGCTTTCTTCCAGAGCCAAACATGGGCGGTGCAAGTTCCCGAAAGAAGGCGGAGTCGCGTGGTGAGGTGCTCAGTGTCTATCCAGATGAGAAATGTTCGAACCAAGAAAAAGAAAAGAATCACTGGGCTTGTATGGGGAAAGGTTCGTTGTTAGGAATCAGCTTCTTTTCAATCTTCCAAATGTCTCCTTATCATTAGGAATCGGTTAATGAATGCTGAGAATGTAGAGTTTCTGAAACATGTTCAATTGATTTTCAGACGGAGAATCAATGAAAATCAACAAAAAGAGCAGTCACGAAGGCGTTGTGAAGTTTGAAGACCTGGAAAATATCCAAACTGGGTTTCCCGCTTTCCGGCGACTATAATCTTGCTGTGATTTCTAAAATGATGAATGAATTTGCAATTACAACGTTACAAAACTATGATTTTCCAGAAAATAAGAAAATTGTCTATCTACCACTAAAACTTGTACCTCCGAGAATTATCACATTCAAGAAACTGAAAAAAATGAGTTAGTTTCTAGTGAAAACTGAGAAAACGTCTGACAAGTCATTACTTCATCAAATGTTGTTCTAAATCCGTCTAACCGATCTTCATTGTCTTCACATGGAAATCCCGTAATTGTAAAGTATAAATTTAAGACAACCTTTTTCGGGTGTGCTTCATGAATTCCATTAATTTGAGATGACCAATTTATTGGTCACCATCTGTAATTTGATTTTAAAAAAAGTAAGGAAAATATTTTTTATGTTCCAATATGTTTATAAGTGAAGATACAAAACACGCATCTACTGAACAATTGCAATTTAGCCGTTCTTCTATTCTTTCAATCTAAGAATTCGAAAGATATGAACACCCGTAACCGATTTTGAAACTAATTAAAACAGTTACTATCACAAGAATAAAACAAATCTGGATTTAAGAATAAATTGTCAAATTCCTAATACCACCTCCATACATTGTCATGTTTTACTATCACCACAAAACAGTGAAATTTCTTCTGGGAAACAGAGACGATCTACTTTTCCTAAAATTTTATTCGTGTGGCAGTTCGCATTTTTGTGTCACAACCATTCGTTTTTTTTTCATTTTTCTTTTCTTGCTTTCCACAGGAATTTCGTATGTTTTGTGAAAAATTTGTAATTTTTGGAAACCAACTCAAAGGAAGAACAATTGCTCACTGCTAAACAAATTGACTATAGATTTTTTGTTTGTTATTATTTTAACAGTAAAAAATGCATATCCAACTAACACCGTTTTCCAGGTTCTTCAATAAAACACATTCAAAACTGTAAAGATCACGGATTACTAATTATACGGCTACTACAAAGAATATTTATTGGCATTTACAGCCTGTTTTGGTCACGAGGTTAACCATGTATGACTGTTTCATGAAACCGATTTTTTCATTGTGTAATTCTCACTAAATAATGTAGTAACAAACTAATCTTTTTTCTACGTACGCTGAGCCGTTGAATATAATTGGTGGAGCAGTCGTCCACATTTGCAGTTTTCTGGTCACAGTAAAAAATGATACAAAGAAAATGTAACGAGAACCTATGGTGTAGCAAGTGGTCCTTACAATTTCTAAAAAAAAACACGTGCGAAACTGTAAATTATTTGCAGTTTTTTCACAGTTACCGCTGCTACTATGGAAGGTATCGTCTAGCTTTTGCGGTTTATTCCTACAACAGGAATGCTTATAGTATTCTGATCCGATTTGGAGTCAATCTGAATCTTCGAGTTAGTTGGGTAACACTATTCTGAACTCCGTGAAATCATAGCTTTAATGTTTGAATCAGATACCACCTGTTTCTTCCGAACCGAACAATCCATTCGTGGTCTTGCTCCTCTTGAATCTCATCTAACTGCATGGTAACTTTTAAGAGAAATTTTCAGATATTTTTTACTGCTTGTTTCGAAAACAAGGCTATCTATGACCTTCTGATCAAATTCGAATTCCGGAGATGCCAATTTTCTCATACCACCAACGAGCCGCAAATCAAAACTAATTGAAATCGGGTATTCTTGATAAGCTTCCGAAACAGTGAACACGCTAAAATTCAGTTCATAGAAAGTTACTGTTAGTTCGTAGTACTATTCATAGATGAATTACAAGAAAGAACCGAACGCTTACTAAAAGTTTCCATTTTTCCAGTTTTTGAAGTTGGTTATCTGAAACTGCACAGTTTTCAGCTTCACTAACTTTATTTTCTGGCTGATTTTTTTTCAGTCTCACAGGACAGTGGTTCTTTCTATACTTGGCTGTTTCGGATATGACATGAATGCCAGAATGAAAATGGCCAAACGCTCTCAGCATAATCGATACAGTTATTGAAGTTTTTCAGTTTACTGGTAGTAACCGTTATGAAACAGTAACTTCCAGTTTACAAGCACATGGCTTGAATTTCAAGCGATAATTCATTATATACAAATCCAAGTGTCCCAAAAATAAGGTTCCATCGATTCCTCCTCCATCTCCACTCATATGTTATTCTTCATTTTCCCACTTCCCCCAACTGATTTCAACAAAAAGAAAGGAGAGTGTTTCCTCTAATCTTTTCTCCTTTTCTTACACACATGTCATTTTCCAATTTACAACCTCCTTCTCCGTCCCCTCCCTCCCTCCTCCAGAAGCTCCATGGCTCCTTCTTCTCCATTTCTCCAGGAGCAGAAGGCATAGAGACACATACAAATACAATTGAAGGAGGAGGAGAAGAAGGAGCTCCCGTCCTATGAGCTCTCCTTGAGTGTGTGAGCGCAAAAGGCACACCTACTCCATCCCGACCGACGTCTTCTGAATTGCATTTGGTTTTTTTCCCATAACAACCACCTGGCACCCTCTCTCCATTTCTCACTTTGACTCCTGATTCTGAGTGGAGGAGGAGGCTGTTTCTTTTTTCTGATGTATCCACACTATCGGTTTTCCGGTTTTCATTCGGAATAAAAAATACTTCCGTCTTTGAATATAATCTAGGTGGTGCTACTTCTAGAAGGATGGGTTACCCAGCGGCTACTGCTTCAATAAGTCGATTTCATAGAGATAGTTGACTGAGGTTGATTACCAGCTTGATTTCACAGCCTTATTATCACGAGTTCATTCAGAAATGGAGGTCACATTTTCAAACTCTGGGTGTAGTTTTGAGTCAGAATACTGTTTCAAAACTTCCATTTCCAAATGACCAGCAAAGTCGGACATTCGATTTTTCTCTTTAAGGTCTCACCAAACATTCCATCCCTCCGGCTCTTGATCATTCGAGCTAGCCAGTGGCATGTATATTCAAAAAACTGTCTAGTTATGACTAGGAGAGTCATTCCTAGTTTGACACAGTTTCATTACACCAGATCACCATGTCAAAAACATCTAGGCAATATATAGAACATCGTTTAGTTCCTGGAAGAGCTGGTACTACTTTCAACTACCTGAGCAACCCACTTCAATATGGCGTTGCCGAAATGTATTCACCGTTTCACGTCATCAATTTCAAACCTGATAGGTAGACCTTACTGTTTCTTTTGTATTTTCCACCAGTATTTCAGTCGAACACTTCCAGAAATAATTATCTGGAGATACTTTTGAAATGATATGATTTGCTATTCTTATCCAGTTCAAAATTTTGTATTCTAGAGTGAGAAGCATTAGGCCTTTTAGTCATGAAGGTCCTTCCGAATCTACGTTTTTTTGGTGACGAGTAACGGTGACCAAGCAAAATTGTCATTTATCCGTTTCAGTCTACTGCTATATATATATAGAGAGAAAGAACCATTACCAATTTTCCAGAATTTTAGTGAATTTAGTTCAATGCTTGATTTTTCTCAAGAAAATTGAATCCCACTTAGACGATTGCGATCTTCAAAACAATCGAAAATTTGTGGAGAGTGTGAAACGTTCAAAAATGGTGTTGCCAGAATATATTCACGGTTTCACATTTTCGATTTCAAAACTCACAGTTACTTGATTTGGTTTGTCGATGATTAAACTGTTTCGAACCAGACATTATAAGAATCAAGTTTTCTACTAAACAAGTATCAACTCACTCGAACCTCTTGAAAACTGGTGACGGTCTACTGAAAAATTGATATGACATCAGATTACTGTTCCAACTAATCCAGTTCAATGTTGCCAACAAATTTTTTTGATTTGTGCTTGTTCTCTTTTAGAGGAATGCACTCAGCTATGCGATTTATTTATCTGTTGACCACGTTCCCAGACAGGCCTGTATACTCCAACTAGGTCTTCCGGTGGTTGATTTATCCGAGAGATATGTATTTTTTCCTTCACTTACAATGAAGCATGATAGCTCCTACCCTTCATGAAGCTAATATGAAACATTGAACTTTGGCTGCACAACTGTTTCGTTTTCCAAAAACTACGGTTTCATCTATGAGCAATATCGATCACCAAGAATGTCAGCTACTTTTGCGTACAGAAGATTGTGGGACACCATTGAAGGATCATTGAGAGATTTAGACTCACTGGTTCCTTGATCCATTGTAGATAAATGTTTTTTTTAATTCAGAACCAGTTTTTGAGAATTTTTTTTTTTCGTCTATAAACACTCGTTGATTCCTTCATTCATTGTGGATAAATGTTTTTCAAATTCAGAATCAATGTTTGAGGATAAGTAATCGGTTACGAAAAAGCGTGTAACTCGTAGCACATATTCCGTAGATCTTCATGAAAGTAGACAACAAGAAACTGTAACCTTCTGTTTCACATCACTATTATCACAGAACATTTTCGATCTTCTGAATTTCGAGCTCTTTTCCCCACACAATTTCGCAACGTCATTCGCTTTTCCAGCCCCTCTCTCAACCCCTGCTTTCTTAAATTGATTTTGTTGGAGTGAGCGTGTGAGTGTGTTTTTTAAACATCTGCTCATGGGATCTAGTTTCATTTTGCTCATAATTCTTGATGCTGCATACACGATCGATTATCATTGAAAAGCAATGATAAAATTGATAACTTTGATGAAACAGAGTTATTGGTTTTTGTTCATTATTTTGTCAATCGAAACTGTTTCACAGTGTTATTAAAATTTTGAAAAGTATTCCTTGGGTAATTCATTATAGGTAGAAATAAGCGAATTTTAAAATTCCAACGGTATTAATTGCGAAGAACATAACTCTGGCTAAGACGGCTCTCTGAAACTGTAACCGTTACAGTTCTTGCAATTTCCGATTTTTCTAAACTTACTAACAGAGCAATCTTATGAGATAACTATGTTAACTGACTTTCGAATCTCAAAAATAATTTAATGTTTCTGAAACAGCATTTCTCAAGTATCATGTTCTCCGATAGTTCGCACTTAACTTCTTTACAAACCATTTTCAGTTCTCCATTCGGAAACCAAAAAACCATTCCTTCTCTGTTCCCATATCCATCTGAAAAACAAAGTGCACACCCTAGACATATTCCCTTCTCCCGCTTCTTCTCCCTTCACCTCCACCACCACAATTCTCTAAAATTGAGTTGACTCTCCATTTTTCCGTTTTCTTCTTCTTCCCATAAAATGGTGTAGTGTGTCATGAGGTGTGACTAATCCACGTCTTCTTCAATTGGTCAGAAGAAGAAGGAAGAAAGGAAGAAGAAGAAACCTAGGTACATTCACTCCACTCACTTACTACACCTCGTTTCCGTTTTGTGGGGGTCACCAGGTTGTGGGGTCAGTATTATGACTGACCGCATTAGAACTGTCCTTTTGTCCTGTTTGTACCTCAATTTGGGCCGATTGGACTGTTTGCTTCCAACTGCGACTGGTTTGCCAATCTGCCTTGATTTGATTTGGCCGGCCTAGCTTGGTTCGGTCTGTTCAGACCCTCTAGCCTGTTCCGTCACTTAGCCCAAATTTGGAACAACTCTTGGGGTTTTCTTCCTATTCAATCTGGCCATCATAAGCTAACACAAAATAGGAACACTTTTTTCCCAGTGTTACATTTTTTTCCTGTTTCCTCACGTGCTGATACTGATACTTATAAATTCTTTACTGATTCGGTACGCGTTTCTATCAATTGAGTCACTTCATAGTTCCTTGACAACTGTAAAGTGTTAGAAACATTTCCCGTGTTTCAGAGAGTTTTTGAATTTTCAATAGCTTTTATTTTTGTCAGTGATGATATTTTTTTGTGACAAAGCTTTTCATTCGTTCTGTTAATCACATATGATAAGCCTCCAAACTTCCCAATTTCAATTCTCCGGCTGATTTCTCTGACAGGTGAAACTTCCACCTTGTCCTCCATTCGATTTCTATCCTCGTCATTCATCATAAATTCTAATTCTTTCTTCACCAAACTTCTCTTTCTTAGAATCCACAACTCCTTCTGACCAATTTCTTCCTCGAAAAACAAATTAATAAGATCGGATTAAAAACTCCAAATGAATCAGTCTATCATGCATACATTACAGTTTCGTATTCTTTACTACATTTAATTTTGTTTTTCATTGGTACCGAGTGACACTGATAGATGGAAGCTGGGAGGAGTTTAGGGCATTTGGTGTCATGGAAATTATAGAATGTGGGGCTATAAAAGAGCTAGGCACAGGTCGGTGCGGGGCTTTCTCGTAATTATTTATGAAAACTTCATTTTGCTCTGTTGCATAGAGAACATACATTTTTTCCGCTCACCTCGATAATGCACTGATATATTTTCCTAGTCTCCTGTCCTCTTGCAGACCCAAACATGGGCGGTGGAAGTTCTCGAAACAAGACGGAACCGCGTGGTGAGGGTGTCAAATTGGCGTTCGATCCGGACGAGAAATGGTCGAATTTGTATCGAGAAAGAGAGAAGAATCACTTGTACAAGTGGGTCGGTGTCAGGAAAGGTTAGACCGCAATTGCGAAGAATCAGTCAAGATACCGCAGCGCACCTGGAACAGGGTCTCTGAAACATAATTTTTTGAATTTTCCAGGCGGAGAGCTAATAAACATCTACGAAAGAGACGGTGAGGAAGGAGTTCTGAAGTTTGCCGAGGAGAAATTGTTGACAATTCTCTATGAAGAGGGTCAGACCCCAAAGTTAGTCACATACAGTGACTATATCAAGTGGAAGAAGGGAGTGGTGAGTAAGCGTTACTGTAGTTTTGGGCTCCTGAACTGAGGATCAGACTGAGCACTATTAAATTGAAGTATCAAGTCAGAAGGACAGTAACTTTAAGTACATTTTTAGTCTGGGAAACCTAATCATACAATTTTATTAATGAAGATTGTTGACCTTTTTGTACGGACTGGGATACATTTTTAGTCTGTAAAATTTTTATCTTAATCTCGTTACGATCATAGCAGAAAATCAGACTTAAACTAATGAACTTTCTGAAATTGTATTCAATTTTTGATTTTCTGATCTTTTCTTTCAGAACGTGCAACTCGGTCTCAGCGAAGAATCAATCGATATGCAACAGAGCCGGTTCAAAGAGCATTATGCTCTCTGGAAGTTGAACAAGAGAGGTGTTGAGGGAGAAAACTTGATTCATCTCTTGCTCAATAGGTTAGTTTACATCAAAAAGATTCAGAAAATCAAGACAGAAAGGAAATAGAAGGAATATGTTCTCACCGAAACCGAAAGCATTTCAGAGAGCAACAAGTGTGCTATGAGATCGCCAGGATTTTGTTGAAGAGGTTTCCAGGCATGGCTAATGACATCTATTTAGGAGATGAGCAATTTGGTAAGTGACCAGATCTCTTTTTTAATGTTGGCTGACGTCATATTATTTTCTCCATCGGACAAACACTTGAAATTACGATTGTTTCTATGAAAATTACGCAAAGATCCACTGTTTGATGAAACTGAAAATTTTTCGGAATTATTCAAAACGATACTCCTTCTTGTGCCTCAACCTCCTATTCCCTCAACAGGATAATAGTGTTGAGAATCTTGAAATGTGGGTGATTTGAAAGTTGTGATTGATATACTGGTTCGAATTAACATTGGAAAAAAAGATGCACGCTACGTCTAGATCAAATTTTTTGAAATTCCCAACTGGAAATTGAACTACAGAAACCGTAGAAAAAAACAATGTTGCATAATTTTCTTATAACTTGTTCTGCGATGAAAACAGTCTATTAATGTTCACAATAAATCAGAATTGAGCTTATGTAAACCATATATTTGTCATTGAACCTTTATCGAGTACCAGGATCTTTGCGTACAAAGCAGAATCAATAAGCATTGTTTTGCAGCTCTCACAAGGGACTTCATTTCATATCGTCTTTGGGAATCTTCTACAAACTTGGGTACCAGTACTTTCGGAGGTCCTGAAAACGAATATGAAATTTATTTTCTCGCATGGAGCCTGGTTGGCTCAAAAAATGTGCTCAAAAATCGAGGCAGAAACACCGCGCTTATAAACCCACCCGCGGCCACTTTCCGTCAGCAGTTGTGTAGTAAAGTGGTAGATTCCTCGCTACACTCAGAGTGTTTTGGGGAGATCATAGGCAGGTTCGACCCCGCGCTGGTCTATTTCTTTTTTTCTTTTTCGTCAGAATCAATTTTTGCACACTGAAGAACTGGAAAAGATTTTTTGAATGGCTTTTCAACTTTTATGACCAGAAATTCAAAAAAATATATATGAAAATAAAAGTTATACATCTATTTTTCCTAGTGACTACGCTTATGAGACTCAAAATAATTCCAAATTATTTTCAAGAACAACAAAAACAGATCGAAATAATATTCAGATAGAATTCGTATACACAGTTTTTACACATAATTTGGAATTTTTGAATCTCATAGGCTAGGAAGAATAGATGTATACTTACTTTTCTTTTTTTTTTTGAATTTCTGGTCATAAAAGTTGAAAAGCCATTCAAAAAATCTTTTCCAGTTCTTCAGTGTGCAAAAATTGATTCTGACGAAAAAGAAAAAAAGAAATAGACCAGCGCGGGGTCGAACCTGCCTATGATCTCCCCAAAACACTCTGAGTGTAGCGAGGAATCTACCACTTTACTACACAACTGCTGACGGAAAGTGGCCGCGGGTGGGTTTATAAGCGCGGTGTTTCTGCCTCGATTTTTGAGCACATTTTTTGAGCCAACCAGGCTCCATGCGAGAAAATAAATTTCATATTCGTTTTCAGGACCTCCGAAAGTACTGGTACCCAATTTTGTAGAAGATTCCCAAAGACGATATGAAATGAATTCCCTTGTCAATAAGAAAACTAAACGAAAACAGACACTTAACATTCTATAACTTTTCAGGGTTGACAAATAGAACTACTGAAAGAGTAATTAAAATTTTTCATGTTACATTCATACGTTAAATCGATTTCTGAAAGAAGAAACTGATGCTTTCGAAGCTTTTTGCTGCCAATAAAATTTTAGAAACATGGCTGTCAGAGCGGTGTCACATTCACTGTTACAGCCACACCAGAACTGCTGGCATGAATCATATGTGCTACTTCCACCACTCATTGAATACTTTTCCAGGCCAATCTGCTCTCCACCTTGCCATCGTCCATGACGACTACGAGACAGTCAGCCTTCTTCTGAACAACAAAGCTGATGTGAATGCCCGTGCCTGTGGAAACTTTTTCCTCCCGGAAGACTACAAACTAACCAATAAGATCACGGATTACCAAGGATACGCCTACTACGGAGAGTATCCATTGGCATTTGCAGCTTGTTTTGGAAACAAGGATATCTACGATCTTCTGATCCAATACGGAGCCAATCCCAATCTTCAAGACTCTTTCGGAAACACTATACTGCATATGTGTGTCATCAATTATAGTAGTGTGAGTGTTTATCTCACCACCGAGAATTTATTTTTCTTCCTAATTCTCAAACTTCTGAAACAGTAATATTTTTCCAGTCCATGTACTCCTATGCTGTCCGTCATTGGGCTAAACCAGCGGATCCTCATGTGGTGAATCATGCTGGATTCACTCCGCTGACTCTGGCTACCAAGTTGGGTCGAAAGCACATTTTCGAAGAGATGTTGGAGATTATGAAGGTGGAATTCTGGAGATTCTCGGATATGACATGTTCGGCGTATCCGTTGAATACACTGGATACTATCCAGCCGGATGGGTCTACCAGTGAGTTGTAGATCAAATGAGAGACACTTGGGATGCTAAGTGGGGGAGGGGGTGAAATCTTGAATAATTTCGAACCCAAAGTATACCACTTTCTTATACTTTTGAACAAGTATTGAATTTTTTCCTATCCTTAATAATTATCCCATTCTTTTCCAGACTACGACTCCGCCCTAATGACTGTAATCAACGGGTCAACACCAGAGCATTTGGATATGATTGGAAGTGAAGTCATTCAGAGACTGTTGGCGGATAAGTGGAAGGCTTTTGCTCAGGTATAGTTGTATTGAAAATTCAAAGAAGGGGGGGGGCTGAATTACCAAACAAGATTATTTCCGCAAGGGTTACCCAATTCAAGAAGCATCAATTTCTAATTTGCAGCGAAAACTGATCGAACGTCTTGTCCTCCTCATCTTCCAACTCATCACTCTATCAATCGTCGTTTACATTCGTCCTACCGAACTTCCCCGACTTTACATGGATGATCCGCAATGGGACGACTGGGTAATATATTAAAGGAGGACTGAAGTCAAATTTTCGACATCAATTTTATTTTTGATTCCGGTAGATTAACACATTTTAGGAACATTTCCCTTTTGACGCATATGTCTAAAATCACTCTGAAACGAGATATACAGCTGTAAAGAACGCGCTTTCCACTTTTCCCAGGAGGAGGACAAGAGGGGCGTAATGCATTTTCACAAAAGAGTAACTGTTTCTGTTCACTTTTCCGTACTTTTCTTGTTTTCTAATCATTTTTTTTTGCCTTAAAGTCATAAAAGGATGAAAAGCCGTGAAAAAAAAACGGAAAAAAGTACAAAAACGCCTCTTGTCCTCCTCCTGGGAAAAAGTGGAAAGCGCGTTCTTCGCAGCTGTATATATCGTTTCAGAGCGATTTTCGACATATGCGTCAAGAGGGAAATGTTCCTAAAATTTGCTAATCTACCGGAATCAAAAATGACATTGATGTCGCAACTTTCACCCCAGTCCTCCTATAAGATCTCACCCAGGCGTCCCATTGCGGATCATCCATGTAAAGTGGGGGAAGTTCGGCAGAACGAATGTAAACTACGAT
>GL380602.1:0-17390 GCA_000143925.2 Caenorhabditis brenneri
CACTGTTTGGACTTGCATTCACCGAATAAGAAAAATTGAGGAAGCGGTAAAATTTTTGAAATCTGAGCAAAACTATAAGAACTTTTGGAACTGTTTCAGCACGGGCACAAGTTGTTTAGCATTTTTTGTGAAATTGATAAAACCCGTTCCGATTTAGATTTAAAAAAGTAATCAGCTCAATCTCATCACCAAAAATTGACGAGGCGAAAACTGTAGTGATATTGAGAAAGAAAAGACACTGGCGGTCCATTTGTTAGTGCTTTTGGTTCAGTCCATCAAAGGTATCTGTTTTTCCAAAAAAAACGGCATCGTTTCAATTTAAGTTCACACCAATTTTAAACAACATGAAACAGAAATATTTTGAAAATCCTACATTCGATATTCAGAACTGCCCTAAACTGTTTCAATATCAGCACAAATTCATGAACGTTTAACTTAAATTTTGTATGGTGATTTTAACGTACATGTTTAACTTACAATAATCAGCTGCGTTAGATGATTCCTCGCTGTCAATAAGTCTACTACACGATTTTTGAATAATTGCTAGGTTGAAAGAATAACGCCATCAAACTTGAAGTTAGCTGAAGTAACATAATGGATTTTTTGTGTTTGCAGAAACAAATGTCGTCCCAACAGTTAACTTTAGTTCCAGACACACCTATAGACAAAATGAAACAGTAACATTTTTATTTTTCTTTAAATATTAAAACTGTATCACCGTGCTTACTAGTTCGTAGATTTTTTCTATTTCAACTGCAATGAACCATCTGATTATGAAAAGAAAACCGGATGTCTCAATCTTGGGAAAACAATTCGCTCACTACTCAAAAAGAGTTCAAAAAAGATCATTCGAAATACTGTTTCATTATTTTCATAACATCGAAGACGTTTTTCTAAAACACTGGTATTTTGTTGCATGGAAAAATGTCTTATATCCTTACAGCACCCAGAAGAACAGTGTTAATCGAAAAATATACGGTGAGTTCAAACTTGTTAGAAACGGTAGAAAAATGATATCTAATAACTGGAATAGTATGAACATGAATGTGTCTCGAGAGCGTATGTTCCATAGTGTTTTCAAATAAAGATTGAACAGACAAAAAGTGTTAAAAGCAGGCTTTTTTGTAAGTCTGTTAGGTTTTGAATACGGGAATTTCACTAGAAATAATTGGAAATTTGAAAAAAAAAGTCTCCAGTTTCAATAAGATTGTAAAAAATATTGTTTGTATTAATTTGATTGACGACGCTTAGGTTTAGATTTTTTATAGAACGGTCATTAAATCCATAACCTAAAGATGGCCATTGATTTTGCTTTTCTTTTTAATGCCCACAAAAGCTTTACTATAACCTTAGAAAACCTCAAGTTTACATAGACTTTTCGAAACATAATTTTTTTTGAAGTCTTACATTACAATAATATCTGAAATTTCAAGTCAAAAACTTTCCGGTTACAGTTGGGTGGCAAACGGGAAGTTGTCAATTTTTTTTCAATCATTTTTTGGAAAGAATGAAGGAAAGATCAATGCCGTTTCCAATCCCGAAAGCCAGACATTCCATTCAGCGTTTGTGAGCATCTCAGAAGAATAAGCTCCAAAAATTTATTTATACAGGATCTAACCAAAATTCTAGGATTTCCGTATGAACAATTTGCTCATCACACATAGGAAGCAAAACAATCTATGTAATTTTCTTGAACTCATACTAAAATTTTACAGTTTCGATGAAATTTTAAATTTGTGAGTTTATCGTTATTATTGATGGTACATATTCAAACTTTATTACTGCTTAGTTGTTAGTGGCCACCCAAAGACTGCTGGTAAAAAAGCGACGAAAGCGAAGGAATTGCATTGTGATGTTGATACTAACTTTCCGAAACAGAAGAATTTCATTTTCTCACAATCGGTAATACTTTTTCAGATTTTGAGAAAAATATTTTCAGTTTCAACATGCTTGTATTATCTGATTCTAACAGTTCTATTTCAATGGGCATATTGTGGGAATTCCTTCTCATGAAAAACAAAACATGAGGTGAAGTAACTTAGGTAAAAAATGAAATAATCCTCAGGATTCAGAATTTTACTAGTTACAACCTGTATGCAACAGGAACAGTTTGAATTGATTTTGAACTGTTTTTCTCATCAATTTCGGTTTGCTGTTACAAGAACTCGAAACTTCTTGTTGATTACGAATCAACATTACTTATTTACTACAAAACTTTTCAAAAACGAAAAGAATTCTGTCTCAAGACTACAACTATGATCCATTATCTGATGAATCTTGTTCAAGAGCAAAGAGATAACAATCTGGAGATTTTATCACTTCTGTAGTTGTGTAGTCTAGTATGTAGCATATAAAATTTATAAAACAAAAAGGTGGAATTGCAGAAGCTAAGTTCGGAAACAAGATGTGAACTTCAAGAAACAGAAAATGTTCAATATTTGAAGGCTTCAACAAAAACAATTTCTGATTCAAGTAGTTTATTAATTTAGGAACTATTTTGGTATCTGATTGTAGAACCTAGACTGTGTTACTTGGAATTATAGAAAAGGAAAATACGCTTTCCATATTTGAATTCTGATTCTTATCAGGATTTTATGATGGTAAAATCATGTAGTAAAGTCACTTGTCGACAAAGTGCCTGGAAAATTGTACGAGTAACTAACTGCACATTTATACAGACTTTACGATACAGTTTTTTTCAAAATCTAGTTCTCATAATTTTGCTAGGGAGTTACTATCTTTCTCAATAAGAATCAAAATTATCAGCAGCTCATAACCGAAAAGTAAATTTTGATCAATGTGTGCATGTGCTATTTTCTGTAGTCTTATCAGTCAGAAAAATGCACGAATTGGTTATATTTACAGACCGACGAATTTATGTATTCAGGTAAAATGTGACTTTGGTGATAAGAAGGTAGAAAAAGTAGCGAAATAGGGGAGGAAAGTTGGTATAGGAAATGAAGATGGATGGAAATAAAGTGAGGGATGTGTGCTGGACCAAATGCCGAATGAGTAACTAATTTTTGAGGATAAATTCTCGTACAGGAAATGACAAAATTGTTAGAAATAATATCCATATGATTGTTTGAAATGCTGATATGCGTGCGATAAACCAGAACCTATCAAGAAGCGGGTCAACTACTTCTACTTTATGATTTTACTGAAACTGAAGATTTCTCACTGGAAAGTAAAAATTTTCAATCAAAAGTTGCTTGGACACAAATCTCAGCGAATGTTAAGAAGACTTGGAAAAATAGGAACCTTTTGAAACAGTAGTCAAAACCTATTTGACAGAGTTAGGTTATCAAAGAATACAATAGAACAACGAAGCTGAATTCTTCACTATTATTCGACACTCCAGCGGAATAGGGATCATGTTTACCCTCATTTTAAAAGTAAACTCACTTTTTTCCTAAAAGAATTATAAAAGTTCAGGTTTTGTTCAATTCGAAGTATCCGATTTTGAAATGAATACTTTGGTTGACCAAGAGTATGAAAGAGACCGTGAAACAACGATCAGAAAGCACTTAATTTTGATGTGCAGGTGTCCACAGCTACCGTAGTCTGCGCGGTGGTTCAAACAGCTCCGAGAGGGTGAAGTCGAGCGAAGAGAGACGAAACATTCTTTCTTTACGATAATTAATGGAATAAGAGCAAAGAAATAGAATAATAGAAAGTCGTGAGAGGAAGGTGGTGACATACCACGACGAATTCGCGACAAAAGCAAAATGAAAATTAATTTTTTTGGGAGAAGTAGGTTTTCAAAAGTACTGCTTCCAGACATTGCAATAAATCACAGGTTCTTTTTTGGAGATTATTGAGTTCAACCGAATTGCCGCGTTAGAAATCCCATGACTGTTTGTGCTACTTAAATATCGATAACAAAAAATCAATCCCCGGAAGTTGAAAATCGGCATTTTGAAACAGTGAAGTATAAAGCACGGATGATTATTTATAGCTTCAGCAGGCAAAAAAACTGTTATATGAAAATCATTGAACTTTGTAAATAGATCTCCCACATCGGAGTCAAACTTGAATGTGAAAAACTATAGATTCCTTCATAAACTTCCAGTAAGAAACCAAAAAAAATACACGTTTTTGACATTTGCAGACAAAAAAAACCTAGATTGTAGCCAAAGTTCAATCAACTCTAATCTTTGATTCAAATTGAAACATTCTCAAGCTAGCTCCTGGAAACCGTAACAATAAGAACATTTTCCTCATCTTGAAACGGAAACTAATGAAAAAATGCTGTCAATATTCCTTACAATGCAAGCTTATTGTGAGTAGTCGAATTGTGTGGTGTTTGGAACTGTAAAACATAGGAATTTGCAGTCTAAAATAATTATCCGTTTTCCATTTCAAAATTTCATTGACAGTTCCTATAAGCTCATTCGCGGCAATGACGCGACTTTACTAATCAAGCCTTAATATTATTTTGAAACATTATAAAATTCAAAACTTCGGAATTTTGAAACAGATTTTTTTTTGAATAGAACGGGGTGGATTTAGAGGGAAGTATCCGTTTAGAGGAACAAAATCCAACTGATATTGTCTTGAAGCTGGAAAAGAAGAACTTGGAAACGTGGGAATAGTACATCTTTACAGTTGAATCACAACCTATACAGTACTGTGTATCTAGCAGTACCACTTTGAAACAACACAATAGTGGAGTCAACATTCAAGTTCGCATAGATTGGAACTGTTTTTTTTTCAAAATAAAGTAAATTAGCAGAACAGTAATCATTGGTATGAGGTGAATCACTAGATGAAGAACAGCAAGATATTTTGGTAAACTGTGTGAGCTTTTGTCAATATGTAAGGTCTCTAAAGATAGTGACTATCACGAAAGCTGTTTCATTCAGGCACATCTTGAAACCGAAATCAATGAAACTCTCTAACATGTTACAGCGGGATTCAGAAGAGTCCCCATTTACAGGTCTTTGGAAAGGTGGAACCTATCTCCTACAGGTTTTGAATTTTCTAGATAAACAAAGAATTTCAACAGAAAAACATCATCAATCTCTGTTCTGTAAACTTCTTCACTGTCTGAAACTGGAAAAAAAGAAAACTGACCAAATTTGAAATTTTCTACAAAATCGCATTCAGTTTCAAGAAGAACTTGTATATGGATAAGAACACGATGAGTGATGCCATTGAAATTTGACAACGACTTTTTAGATATACCTAGTTACCTAGAACAGAAATATGAATCCTAGATTCAAGGATTACAACTTTTATTGGGATTACGAATGTGTTCCTTCTGACTATCTTTAAAATTGTTGACTTAAGAACGTTATTGAAATTTATTAAGAAAGTATAAATTATTTCATAACTAGTCGAAACAGCGAAAAATTGAGAGCTTTCAAAGATTTTTCCAGAAGATCATCGAAAGTAGATTAGACTGATGAGAACAAGGTTCAATTAATAATAATAATAACAAAAGAGAATGTAATAAAGTCACTAGAGATGTCAGACCTTTTTAATAAAAAACCTATATTAAATTACATCAAGGAACCAAGAAATTTCAGTGATTAAGGTAGATCAACATGACTAAAAGCAAACTTTTTTCCAGGAAAGTTATGAACTCCTCGTAATATTGAAACAGTATTGTTTTTTTTTGTTTTCGCCGTGAAAAATCAGAAAAAAATTATGAAAAAAAAATTTATGTTTCAGATTGGTTTTGCCTTTTTTTTTTCGAAAATTAGCCGTTTTAGTTTTTTTTCCTGTGAGCAAATTAGAAAAATAAGTAATAAGCCAACGAAAGTCTGTGGATTCGAACCATGAATAACACACACAACCTCCAGGTAATTCAGAAAAATGATTACGGTTTCACGACTAACATGAATTTATAAAAACCTGGAGAGGTAATTCATTCCAAAATTAATAGGTTTTTCGTTGAAAGTTTCTCCAACTCATTGAAGATGGGATTCAAAAACAGCTTCATAACATGTATGGATTTACCAATTCCAGCCAAAAAAAAAAATAAAACAAACGTTTACAAAAATTCGGTCTGTTTCAGGAATGTGATTAATTTTTTGGGACAATTTAATGAATGTTTCAATAATAATGATAAACAATTGAAACTTCTCTCTCAAAGCCAAAACGCACATAAAACAGAAACTAGAAACATTTTTGCCCTAATCATGATTCAATTTTCAGAAAGATTTTCAGATTATTCTGAGAAAAAGTGACAGTTTCATGAATAGCATGTATCTAATAGAACGTTGGAGGGTTACTAACAAATACATACTCCAAGTGAAAAGTAAATCACAGAAGACGGAGCAAAAGTCACGGCGCTTGAAGAGGGTGCTTTATGGGCCGCATAGCGCAGCCAGTAACTCTTATGGGGGTCATCTGGTCCAGTATTCAAACCCGTCAAAGGTACCTAACAAAAAAAATTTGGAAAAAAACTTCTTCCAAAAATCGGTCTGCTTCAGGAATGTCATAACTTTTCCGAGAAGATTTCAAGGATACTACGTTGAGAAAAACGAACTGCACACTTTATTCACTGTAATTTTTCTTCTCTATTCAAAACCATCAGATACAAAAAAAAATTCTTCGCGACCGAATTCATGTCATTTGGGATTTTTGTCAAATAAAAATGTTTGCATTTTCTCAAACCGCATAGATTTCAAGATTTGAAAGAATATTAATCACAACTCTGTAACTGGTTCTTGAATAATAATCTATGAAGTGTAGAATTCTCTTTTTCGTTAAGAACGAAGCAAGTCTAATCATACTCTCCTAGACTTGAAAACTTTTCGAAACCGGCGAAAAATGTGCAAAAGGTTCAAAAAATAATCGAAACACTTGACAACTATTAGATTGCAAAGTCCAAAAAATGTCACCTATCTCGTTCTTTCTTCACGGTCAGGTTGCTGAAGTGTGATCATTTTTCTCTTTTTCTCTCACACTCTCCTCGATTCCTACAGTATCTAGTTTCTAGTCACTGATAACGAAACTATATGAAACAAGGTTAGATAGTACATAGGAGGAAGAGACGCAGAGAGGAATGAGAATTTTGCGGGAGATAGGAACCAGGGGAAGGAGAATAAGGGGGTTTTATGAGAATATGAAAATAAGGAAAACTAAAAATGAAAAATAAAAAATTTTCAAGAAAAATAAATTTCCCTATGAAAAGGCTGATGATGAGCATGGAAAAGAGCAGCTGCAGTGCTAATTCAGAACGGAAAAACCTGGAGAAATAGTGTTTAGGTGGAAGAGACGCAGCACAATTTTCATCTTTTCTTTCTTCTCACGGGTCGTCTCTCTTCTCGGGTAAGAAGACCCTCCCTCCCCAAGAGGTAACAGACAATCCGTGAGAGAGTACACCGAACCAGGAGACGCCAGAGAAAACGAGACAAAGTGCACGTGGCAAAGACAGGATTCTTTCGTTTTCTTCTCTTTTTTCCACTCCCGACCCCTGTCTGGGATGGATGGCAAAGAGTGAAAGAGAGAGTACTGTAAATAGAGAGACGCAGAGTCTCCTTGGTGATGTCATGTAAGAGACAGGTGGAGTTATGTGTTTTTTGAAAGGGAAAGAGGTCAAGAAGGTTACAGTGGATAGGACAGAGATCAGAATATGTTGGGAAAAGTTGAATAAGGTCAAGTAGAAAAATTTCGGTTTTACCTTGTGCAGAAGTGGAAAAATTTTTGGAACTGTTGCTGTGTATTTTCACTGTGAAAAATCGGAATAATTGTCAAAAATAGAAAATTTTCAGCGTACTTATCCCCAGAAAAGGTGGAAAAAATGCGATTTCTGTCCGCATTCAATAGAGTTAGAGGGGTTTTCAGTGCTGTTCTATTACAGTTATGACGGTTTTTTGGAAACTATCCTGCTTCAACAAAGTGACTTACCTGATAGGAAAGTCCTGACAACATTGTGATGATAACAGCTGTTATTTTCCTGAAAACATAGACATTCTGTCTGTATCGTAGAAAAATTCAACATTTTTCAGCAAAAACTGAATGAGCTTAACCAATCCGTGATGAATGAACAACAATACCTTATCAAGTTTTTGAACCCGTAAGTTTTTGAAAAATTATTTGTAACCAAGCAGCTCTAACAGTTTTCAGTTTGGCCAAAATAGGCTATTTTTCAGAAAATACCGAAAAGAATACTTATTTTCCGCTTTATTTAGAGATCTGTACTTTTTTGAGTTTCAGTTTCACAAAAGCGTTAACAAAGATTACACTTTTCAACTGATCGTTTTAGATTCCGAAACAACCGAATTGTATTTTTGTCTGCTTCGTCGAAACATTTGAAGTCGCTTCGAAAGATCTTACGTTAGACCAACTCAAAAAATCTTGGATCAGATGCATAACACTAACTCATGAAGTGTTTGAACCCGTAAACTTTTTTGTATTTATTTGCACCCAAGCAGCTGTAAATGTTCTTGACCTGACCAAGATTGGTTGTTTTTGAGGGAAACCCCCAAAACTTCACGTTTGTTAGCTTTCTCTAAAGAGCTATATATTTCTGAACCTTCTGTTTCACAGAAGTGTTGACAAAACTCTCATCTGTCCAATAACTGATAGGAATGACTCAAGTAGTGATCAATTGTTTTCTCTTTCAAATAATGTAAAATAAGGCCCTCATTTCTCAGCAATGTCTGGGCTTTTTCAGTGAACACGTTTTTGTGCTTTGTCACTTTTCTGTAGGGCATTTGGCTCTATCCTAGTTTAGTGGTCCCATGGGAGTTTAGTGGTCCCATGCGTGTGGGAAATCATCTTTCTTTCATTAAACGGCGCGCGTGATGTTTATGTATGTTAACATGACCTTTGTTCACAAAAAACATACAATGTTTGATTAATTTGTATTTCTTTTATTTATTAATTTTTCTATATTAATACCAATAATTTTAAAGTAGGCGTTCCACTATAGAATTGGCCTATAAGATATTCATACCATCGGATAGAGCTTGGCGAGTTACATCGAAAGTCCTCTTGGAGGTATGGTCGAAAATCAGTTTTAGGTCACCTAATCAGGTTTAGAAGTCCTCGCTTCGCCCTCGTCCTCAGTATTAATTTTCACATTGCCCAATTTCTTCGACCTCAGAAACAGGCGCTAGAAAGCAGCTCCTATCTTCGAAATGAGCGATTTTTATGAAAAACAATCAACTACAAAATTGTTCAACATGCAATTTCAGACAACTTTCCAGTTGACCGTTTTTTGAAATGTTATCTGTGGATCAAGTTATGAGTGGCTAAAATAGAGGCAAAGAATTTAGGTCAATTGACTCAGACAACAATTGCAACTCTTTTCATCATGATTTTGAACCCGGTTTCCAAATTGTTCTCCATTTTTAAAATTGGTCGACCTAAATTTCCTCATTCTTTTTTTCCTCAGTTTCAGCCACTCATAACTAGATCCACAGATAATATTTTGAAAAACGGTCAACTGAAAAGTTATCTGAGATCGCATGTGGAGCAACTTTGTAGTTGAAAATTTTTCATGAAAATCGGTCAGTTCAAAGATAGGAGCTACTTTCTAGCGCCTGTTCCTGAGGGCGAGATAAAAAAAAACTAGAGGGCGAAGAAATTGGGCAACGTGAAAATTAACACTGAGGACGAGGGCGAAGCGAGGACTTCTAAACCTGATTAGGTGACCTAAAACTGATTTTCGACCATACCTCCAAGAGGACTTTCGATGTAACTCGCCAAGCTCTATCCGATGGTATGAATATCTTATAGGCCAATTCTATAGTGGAACGCCTACTTTAAAATTATTGGTATTAATATATAAAAATTAATAAATAAAAGAAATACAAATTAATCAAACATTGTATGTTTTTTGTGAACAAAGGTCATGTTAACATACATAAACATCACGCGCGCCGTTTAATGAAAGAAAGATGATTTCCCACACGCATGGGACCACTAAACTCATGGGACCACTAAACTCTCATGGGACCACTCAACTATCATGGGACCACTAACATCCTATGGGACCACTAAACTCCTATGGGACCACTGAACTCCTATGGGACCACTGAAATCCTATGGGACCACTAAACTAGGATAGAGCCGGGCATTTTACTTTTTAGAATGTTCGGTTTCACGAATGTACTAAACCAGTGCTAATTGTCCGCAGACACTGATTCGATGCAGGATTGTAAAAGTAGATTGTTTTCAGAATGCCAGTGATTCTGAAACTTCACTAGTCCTGAAACGCATACAGGAAAAATCAGGGCTGATAGGCGGCCGGTCGCGGCACACGGTCTTTTGCTATAAGTCGGTCGCGGATAACAAAAACAAGCCCGTCTTTTCACCAAAATGCTCAGTTTTTTATGCTCTACATGGCCGCCTCTTGCATCTAAAAAATCCCACCGCTAGGAAGCGAGATACAAAAATGAATAAACGTACTCATTTACTTTCCAAATCTTACTAAGAAGTGCTAGATTGTTAAGTTCTTGAAACCGAGAAAATTTGGAATTTATTTGCACCCGAGCAGCTGTGAGAGTTTTTAGTTCGAAAAAATAACCATGTGCCAGTTTTTCACAAGAGATGGACTTTTTTGAAACTTCTGTTTCACAAAACTGATAAGAGATCTTGCATTTTTCTATTTACTGATTATCCATGCGCTTCTCTCAGTGAATACGCAAAACATCGAATTTCTGGGGAAACTTGAATAAGAGTGTGCAAAAATATCAGTTTCGCTGGGTTCATACATGCAAAAAAGTGAGAATAATTTGATTCACTCGTGTCATTCGGTACTTACAACATCGATTGCTTACTCTTACTCTTAGTTTACTGTTTCGGAAAGCTGAAATTATTTGAAATCAAAACTTCCTATTTGCTTTTAGTTGCATATCGGCAAAAACGGTCGAAACGAAGTCATTTCTGTCATTCTATTCAGGGAACGAATTCAGTTCAGAGACGTTATTTCAAGAGCAGTGATATCAAAAAGAATTGGATTTTTCATACAAAAATGAGTTGGAGTTCTTTTCACTTGGATATTTGATCTGGTCATCTAGGTTTTCCCATTAGTAGATGAGAGATTACCGTCTCTAAACGTAAAAAGTGTTCACTTAACAGATTTTGAAAATATTTTTTTTCGAAATTTTTTGCATTCAAGCAGCTGTAATAGTTTTTGACTTGACCAAGACATGTTGTTTTTCGACAGAAAGTGAAAAGTACGAAGCACATTTCTTTCAGCAGAGCTTGCACTTGCTGTGTAAATAGGCTGTCGAAGGTTTTCTGTCTTCTCTCGAATATTCTATTACCCGAGACGTTCTGTTTCAAAAAAGTGTTAATACTTGTGGTTTTTTAACGCGAACTGATATGTTTAGCCTATTCTGATCGATATACGACAGCCATCTAAATCTAGGTATTATGCCTGTGATGATAACAAGATTTTGGAAGTATGGCCTGAGGCGAATATTAATTTTCGTTTCATAATTTTTAAAAGCATGAGAAACACTTTTATTTTTGATACTTGATTTCTGTGCTAATCAGTGAGATTAGCAAGTATTGACTAGGCCGTTGAAAAATTTATCGAGATTTCCCATTAGTTCAAATTCATCCGGCGAACGTTAACGTTTGAAGCAAAATTGGAGATTTTTGTCATCGATTATCGTCAATAAAAGGACTAACTAGAAGCTTTAGAAGATTCAGTTTGCTAGGTTTATGAGACAGAAATTTTTCGTAACTTTTCGTAGCTGTGAAAGTTTCCACTTAACGAAAATAGTTTTTTTTCATGGAAAAAGGCACATGTTTACAGCAAAGTTTGCATTTGATTTCTCTCTAGTTTCCCTCTAGAACAATTTATGCTTCATGAAGTTATAACTACCGTTATTTTACAATAGTTATGGTTAATGAAAGAGTTCCAGCTAGAGTAAAAGTTCACACAAGACAACCTTACAGCGTTGGTTACAAGTATGCGCCTAGAAATCGGATTTTAGATACAGAAATGTTTTCAAAACCATTTGTAGCAATAAACGTTACAAATAGGTTATTTCTCATTACGGTAATTTACCAGCAAAATTTGTCACATCATCTAAACTCGAAAACCACATGAAACAGTAAAAAAAAGCAAAAAAAAAAAACAAAAAAAAAACATTTTTCTAAAAAAAAACATTCATTTCATATTGTCTTTGGGAATCTTCCAAATGGTGAATATGCATTACAAAACATGCCTAACGATTTTTGTGAGTTTCGCGGAACAGTAGTTCAATAAAGAAAAAAATTCTGAGATTAGAAAGCTTTCTGTTTCTCAAAAATCTCAAAAATGATAATAACCACCCGCCTACTAATTCAGTCTCACCTTGAGAGTACTTCCGAAATTACAAAATGATCTGATTCGAGGATAAAATGATGGAAAGTTCAAGTTTTTAGAATTTTGAAGTTTCCGAAAACTTCCTGCTCCAGGAGCTCGCGAACACGTATGATTAATTCTGATTTCATTATTGGAAAGTAACGGTTCAACAAATAGTCTGTTTTGGATCATCAAATGAACGCAAAATTCAAAAAAAAAAAACCTCTTGAAACAGTAAATCAACCAAGAAAAAATGAGGGAAAAAAGAGAACCACAAGCAAACATAACCTTCTTATCTCAATAAATTTCCATTCATCTACGAACATGTCTGATTATTCTCTTGTGTGAAAAAACGTGGAGCCTAGAATGCACAAAACACAGAACCTTTGTGAAACAGTATGTCAATCAAGGAAAAATGAAAGAAAAAAACCGGCAGTCCACAAACATTTCGGGAGGTGACATAGACAACTTAATGAATGAGAGGGAGACACATTCTGAAAATAGATAAGAAATGAAAGGTCAGAGTAGATAAATGAATGGTCACGAGGAAGGAAGAGAGTAATTGACTTGTTTTCAGGTTTTTTAGTGTTCAGAATAGACATCTCGACTGGGGGTAGCAAAATATTAAAAATTGTAAAAAGAAAGCATAAATTGACTCAGTTCTTTGTCTAGATCTTTGATGAAGTAATCGAAACAGTAAGGATTCCAAAAAAAAACAAACAAACAAAAAAACTCGGTTTTCTGTGGAGAAGAGGAATGAAACTCGGCAAAAAATCTAAATGTGTTTTATTTATTTTTAATCATTTGGAAATTTATGAGGGATCATTGAGTTAACAAAAAAATCTTTCAACTATACTAATCCTCAGTAACAGAAAATATCTTTACCTACTAGATTAGTTTGCTAGATGTAGGTTCACAGAAATATAGTAGTCGAGAAACAGTTACTGTTTCATGTTCATTATTTTAACCGTCACTGATTTCAAAACTGTTGTGACAATTGTTAATTGTGGTATGCAATAAGAACCCTGCAGATAATAAATTCTTTAGAAAGTTTTACCTACAGTAGTATGCGCTAGCGTAAAACAACTCGATTTCTAGAGTTACCAGTCTCCTGGCTTCACTTTCACAGAAACATGGTGTTTGAAACTGTTGCGGTGATAAATTTTAATTCATGCAAGCTCTCATCAATTTTCAATTTGTCTTTTTTCCTATTACAACATCTTATGAAAAGTTTCAAGAAAAAACCAATTGCTCAATACGACTGTCAAAGATTCAAAACTGATCACCAAATCAATATTTAGGAGGAACACAATCCAGAAAATTAGAAGCTGCAGTTTCAAGGTATCTGTATAAGTTTCGAAACTTATTTCGAAAGTGATAATTATGAGAACTCCGAAAAGTCTTTTATAACAAACCGTATCTTCCTTTGTTCTTGGGTTTTCATTTCAACAGTGAAGTTACAGTTTCCAGACTGTCACATGTATGCTGCTATATCAATTAGAGTGATCATTAGTTGCAAAACGTTCAATCAACTTGTGTGTTATGGCTATAGAAAAATAAGTTACAGATTTAGAACACTGATCAATTTCCGTTTATTTGAAATTCAGTGATAAGTTTAAGACTGAGTTTTTTTTCACGTGAATTTTTTTGAAAATGCTATTCATAGTGAGCGGCGTACCCGCGATCTGTCCAAACTGCAAATGCGCCGGAAGCGCATGGGCAGGCTGGTACAAAATAAATAAGGATGTCTACACCAAGAACTTGGTTATTACAGGGTGCGCCATATATATTAGGATGAGTTTGAACCGCTATAACTCCCGATTAAAAAGTTGAATCGGCTTGGCATTTTGCAAAAAGTTTATTCATATGATACAAAAACAAATGACATTAACAGTTTTTGAATTTTCCTTCTCTGGTCTTGCTCACTACAAGAAGTTTCTTTGGGTAGGAGTCGACCATGGCACGCAGGTATAGGATGTCAAGATTGATCAGAAAATCTTTACCGCGGAAGCAAACAAGAACAGCCCAAATCATCAAATCAGTGTTAAAAACTTCCAATCGGCCTTCCAGAAAAGAAAAATCCTCAATAAGACGTCTCATTCGGCTTCGGTCATGATGTTCGGTGGGATCTGCTCAGATGGCAAAACTCCGCTCTTTTTTGTAGATCCAGACGCTGAGGGCAACCAGATTTATTACCGAGATCACATTTTAATGTCTGACGTTTATCCCTGGTCTCAAAAGCTCTTCGGAAATCAATCTTGGGCCTTCATGCAGGATATTGCGCCCGTTAACAGCGTTAAAGCCATCCAACAGTGGTCAAAAAAATTGTTTGGAGTACATTACTGCAGCAGAATGGACAGTTTTGTCGCCGGCTTTGAATCCGATGGACAATGCCGTGTTGGGGTATTTAACCCAGAAGGTTTCGACTAAAAACTATGCAAATTTGGATGCTGTGAAGAAAGTACTCTTGGAGGAATGAGACAATCTTGATACCCAACACCCGCGTGCCATGGTCGACTCCTACCCAAAGTAATTTCGTGTAGTGATCAAGGCCAGGGAAGGAAGATTTGGAAACTGTTAATGCAAGTTGTTTTTGTATCATATGAATAAACCTTTTGCAAAATTCCAAGCCGATTCGATTTTTTAATCGGGAGTTATAGCGGTTCTAACCCATCCTAATATATATGGCGCACCCTGTACAGACAGTGCAGCTCCTATGGAATTCTTTCGTGTTATACAATTCTACCTCAATATCCACTGACTGAAATTCAAAATCATTCCACCTTCGCACTAGTCAGAAAAAATTCATAGTGGAACAAAACTACAAGTTAAAACGGAAAAATATTTCTAGTTTCAGAAACTAGATCAAAGACATTGTTACTGGTGTCTACAGTTCAAGAGTTACAAAAACTTGAAAAATTAGAACATTGATGAACTGTGAGTTATCGAAGTTACTGTTACACAACTTTCATGAAACAGTGAACCCAAAAAGAGGTAGATAAAAAAGGAGGAGGAAATAGCTCTAAATTTTTGAATTCTTTGAATTCCAAATTTGATGTTTCAATGGTCAAGAGATCAAAATGTTAATTCGAAGGACCACGAGGCATTAATTACCATATTTCTCAATTTCACATCACCCATCAGATATTCAAAATTCAAAAATAAGAAGGATGACGCAGCCTGTTCCTTTGAACTACCATAAAGGGAACAAAGTGTCATGGAAGTTCTCTTTTATTTCCATGAACTACCGTAATCCGTGTCCTATAACAGGTTTCTGAGGAAACACAATGATATCATCATTTTCTGTTATTTTTATCGTCATCGAAAACCGAAAAGTTGTAGGCAGGCGGGAAGGTCAAGAAGATATAAAATAAACAGGAAATGAGGTGATGTAGATTGCAGAAATGAAGTATTTGATGGGTGCATTGGGTTTAGAAAGTTTTCAAAGTGGACATTGTGGAATTATGTCACTGATCGTTGATTTTGACTAACAAATAGGTCATTGATAAAAAAAACTAATTCTAAATTTTTGACGAACAATAAATTACCTTATGAAATCGTAATATTTTTAGAATGGAAACCAAAAAAAAAAGGTTCGATTTCCTCTAACCAATGTTTTTGCACAAGTTTTGTTGCAGCCAAAATGATTCGAACCAGCAGAAATGGTGGATTCTCAAGCCCGATGATTTTTCGGTCTAGAAACCTTTTGCAAAAATGAAAATACTGTTCCCAAATCCCTACATATTTCTTCAGAAAACGTTTTCAAAGATTGGACGACTGCTACTTGTGTGTACATTTTTTTGTTTTTTTTTTAGTGTTCAATCTGTATGAAATTTGTTCAGCTCTCTCAACAAACAAAATGAGTAAAAAATTGAGAACGGACTCACAATCATTTCTGACTCTTCTTCACTGGAATTCGAAGGATTAGTTTAGAGTAACAAAAACAAGCAAAACAGCGGTTGATGAAACCGAAAAAATTGTGTACGTGTGTCTCCCGGAAAATCAAGTTTCGTTTAAAAAAATCGTCCTAAAAACGTGCCGATCGGTTTTGAGAAAGTAAAAGCAATCCTAGTGATGCCGATCTGAATTTCAAAATCGAATTGAACTATTACAGACAAGAATGGTTCTAAGATTAGATACTGGTAATATTTATTTGCGTTACACTGTCTTTGAAACCTGAATAAAATAATGAGAAAGTCAAGTGGGAAAAGTGTCTTGATGGGTAATTTCGCAATTCGTTGCAACTGTCTGGATTCGTCTTTGCGGTTTTTAATGAAAAACAAAGAGGATTGAAAAAACCATGGTTGTGATTTACAACTGTATGAAGGAATCAAAGTTATTAATAGGGGTAGCTCAACCAAACTTTACAATTTCACTGAAACTGTAACTTACCACATTCAAAAACACTAAATTAAAAATGGGGGTATCTCCCAAGAAAATATAATGAGAAGTATGTTGCTATCTTCATGATCTGATACCCAAGACATTTTTACGAAAGTCACCACCACGTGACATATAAACGGGGAATCCCAATATTTCTGTCGGCGACAAAGCTTAATATCAGGTTTCTTTTTCATTATCTAGGCTTGATAAGCGGCGGAAAAAAATAGTTTATGTAAGATCTTATTGGATTCGTATATATCAGAAAAAAGTGCATGATGTTTCATGGGATTGTTTTTAAGGGAAGAATATGAGTAGTTCTAGAAAAGGAGTATTGATAGAATTAATTGGCTGATGTAAAAATCTACTAGATGAAACGTGAAATTAATAATTAAAAGTCACCAAACATATCTCAGAAATCGATGTTTTTTTCTGTTTTAAAGCTGAAAATGAGTAGTTTTTGGGAAAAAGAAACCCCCTTTCAACTATTCGTGAAGTGATGACCCGTTTATTCGACTATGACGGTCTCTACTCAATAACAATATACCATCGCTGTTTGTCCTCATTCCAATGATGTATTCAATTGTTACTGTTTCATCTTATCTACTTCCCACGCTGGTCAGGAGAAAAACAATATACTGTTGGGGTCATCTTCTGAATATTTTTGGTATCTCAAATACTGTTTCTTGCATGTGTGAATTGGTTCGATGTGATTTTTTTGCGCTTGTGCCTGCGTACTACTTCAACCAGA
>GL380603.1:32153-48519 GCA_000143925.2 Caenorhabditis brenneri
TTTTAATTTCTTCAAGACCCGGTTCGGAATCGAGACACCGTTGTAGACAGATATTCGAAACTTTAAACCCCCATTCCTTGTTTGCTGGCTGCCTGTACTACAGTATTATCTTGATTTTTTGCATTCCCCGGCTGCAACAGAAGAACCAAGACGTTTGTGGAAGGCTTCGGATGGTGTTCAAATTTGCTTCACAGACCGTGTCGAAATCGTGATAACCGTTGTAGACCGATATCGAAACTATAAACCACATTCCCGGTTTGCTGGCTGCCTGTACTACACGTATATCTTGATTTTTGCATTCCCGGCGGCAACAAAAAAAACAAGACGTTTGTGAGGGCTCGGATGGTGTTTAATTTGCTTCACAGACCGTGTTGGAATCGTTATAGCCTCTGTAGACCGATATCGAAACTATAAACCACATTCCTGTTTTGCTGGCTGCCTTTACTACACGTATATCTTGATTTTTGCATTCCCGGCTGCAACAGAAGAACAAGACGTTTGTGAGGGCTCGGATGGTGTAATAAGTGTGTTG
The DNA here is from genome assembly GCA_000143925.2 of Caenorhabditis brenneri. Classification (NCBI taxonomy): domain Eukaryota; kingdom Metazoa; phylum Nematoda; class Chromadorea; order Rhabditida; family Rhabditidae; genus Caenorhabditis; species Caenorhabditis brenneri. The sequence continues at coordinate 32,686 of GL380603.1, forward strand.
GGCAACCATGAAGTATTATGACTGATTTATTGGGGTTCTTTAGTGTAACATAAAGGGACGGTTCGAGCTCCCCTCCGCTGAGCGCTCCCTACAGAGTGTGTAGGGAACAGTCGCGGGAGCCCGCCGTATGAAAGTCAGAATAGGAAGAAGGAGAGATCTGGATAAAGGGGAGCGAGGGAATTTATAGTCCTGGTTGTGGGCGGAGTCTCGGCTGGAATTCCGTTGCTTCCTGTAGGCGGTGTGTGGGCTGGAATCCAATATCGGCGTCGGAAGGCAATAAGATGACGGGATAACCAGCTCGGAATGCAATAAAGGTGTGGTGATGGGGCTTGGTCTCTTGAGCTCATGACGTCGGGAGTCTGAAAGTACAGTATTGGGTGTTGAAATAGGGAAGGGATAAAGTCTGAGATGACGTCACCTAACGGTAACCTGGGTTACCGGTAAAGGGAAACTAGTTTCCCTTACACCTCCCCCCTTATATTAGGACCGACCCTGGTCCTGAAAACATCTTATCTAAGGTCGTGACGGAATCTCAGGAGAGGGCGAGGTGAAGTGAGGGGGTTCCCAGCTTACGACAAATACTGTTGAGTGGTGTGGAGTAGTTGGATGGTGGTTGAAGGATCTTCCGGGCTCCAGGATACGGTGACCAAAGTGTGGAGACCGGCGTGGAGGTGATGTCGTAGATCGGAGTGAAGGTTATTGTGGATTATGTTGTGTTGGTGCTGCTTGGCTGGTTGACTGAAGTTGCTGTCGTCGTAACGAGAGGTGTCCAAAGGGTGGAGCTGCTGTGAGATGCAGCGTCGCAGGTGGGGAAAGTGATCGAAGAATAATAAAACAACAGAATAATACAACGTGACAATTCGGAAGGGAACATACAATTAAAAAGGGGTAGTAGGTAGGGGAGTATTGTAGAATGGGGAAAAATAGGAACTGACGGAAAAATAGAGCGTGATTAAGTAGGGGGAAAAATCGATCAGGATGGGGAACGTATGTACAGGTGTATGTGGGACGAAGAAGGGAAACAAGTATAGAGGGGTGATGAAGGTTAAGAAGTTTGGGGGAATTCAGGGAAATATTGAAAATGTGAAGGGACAATGAGGAGGGGAAAAAAAAATGGGTCAAATATCAGGAAAGGTACCGGGAGGATGGTAAAAAGTGGGGAGAAAGTAAGGCGGCTTTTAGGGAGTGGGAAAATTGTGGGTTACCATAGAAGGGGAGAAATTGCTAAAATATGGGGAAATACAACAGTTGGGGTGGGTAAAGGAAACGGGTTGGGGTGGAATACAACAAAACGGGAAAGTGTGGGTAGTAAGGGGCTAAATAGGGTGGGGATACAATAAATGGGGTCAATGAGTATGATCGTTTCTTTATGATTTTTTTTTTTTTTTTGTTTTTCATTTTCTTTTTTTTTTTTTTCTTTTTTTTTTTCTTTTTTTTTTCTTTTTTTTTTCTTCTTTTCTTTTTTCTTCTTTTCTTTTTTTTTTTTCTTTTCTTTTTTTTTTTTTGAAGTATTATGGGAGTATTACGTTCTAGTAGAGTCGGGCTCGTCGTCGCCAGGAGTCGATGGTGTGTCGGTGTGGAGGCGGGACTCGGGAGACGAGTTTTGACCAGATGCGGGAATCCCGGTAGGCGTTCTCGTGGAGCAGCACGATGCATACTCCCTTTGACCTAGTTAAGGCGACGTTGATCCGCTTATGGTCGTTGATGAACTCGTCCTCTTCCAGTGACATCGTGAAGGGTGTTGAGCGGGAGGTGGTGATGATGGTTAGGTCGAATTCTTGTCCTTGCGATGCGTCGATGGTCCCAACGAACACTTCTCTCAGCTCGGGGATGACTGATGTCCTGGCTGCTTGCGCCTTGTAGAAGGAAAGGACACCGGCGTTGCATCTTGGTCTGCCTCGGACGCTGATCATTCGGATCAGTTCTGCTGCCAGCTGTTCCTCTTCCTCGTTGACGAGTGATGTTCCGGATCGTTCGTGTCGTCCCGACGTGAAGATGATGTGGAGCGGGAAATCCTGGCCGAGGTGTAGATCGATGTTGATAGGGAAGATCTCGTTCCGTGGTCGTTGGGGTACCAGGGGGTGGTTGGCGGGATAGAACAAGTCTGAGCAGATCTGTGTGATTGCGGCAGCACATCGGAAGACTCGGGTGATGTTGAACGTGGGGATTCTGCCTGAGCATCTGGCCAGGACGTCGCCGACCGTGATCGGTTTGATCCGCTGGATGGTGAGGTCTGCATAGGGTTCCAACTGATGAACGTCGCCGATGAGGGCGTATCTGGCGTGAGGGCAGCGGGCTCCTATGGGGAGCAGCGATGTCAGGGGAAATTGGGAAGCTTCGTCGATTTGGATGGTTGCGATGTGGGACAGGATGTCTGGTTGTTCACTGAAAGCGATGAGAAGGGACGCCACGGTGCCGATGATGACTTTGGGGCGAGCTAGCTTGAGAAAGGTTGCCCAGCACGAGAGTTTGGGAGCCTCTCCTCTGCCCAGTCCGCTTGGGTTTGCCCGTTTCTGGAGATAGAACCGGGCGGCGTATAGGACGGTTTGGCGTTCCGTGTCGTCGATTTGGTATCGGTCTCGGTGATGTATGAAGTCGTCGAAAACTCCTGGCCACAGCGTTGGGAAGTCGATGTTACTGTGTTTCTGCGGTTCTTGTGAGTCGTGGTTGCTGTCCGAAATGTACCGAACTGCGGCGACTCTTACGGCTCCATGTCTTGAAGGCCAGTTGATCCTATCGAAGGTCTGGGCCAGAGCTACAGCTGCGGCATTCGTCACGCAGGTGCCGACGTGAATGTCCTGAGTCGTCCTTGATTCCTGGGCGGCGGTGAACAGTGTGATGCAGATGGTCCAAGTCTTGCCGACACCGAACGGGGAGTTGGCGGATAGTGCGGGGGTCTTTGAGTACACTACCGCGTGAATGTAGTCCCATTGTTCATCCGATGGTTGGATAGGTCCTTCGAAGGTCTGTCTCGGGTGGTTGTGCTCCAAGAGCTGGATTGGTGAGCCACCGTAGAGGGCCTTGAGGAACAACTTGAAGTTGGCCGTCTCCGGGATTTCTCCGAACTCGTCTGGCTTCGGGAACAGATTGAAGGCTTGCTTAGCGGTCTGGAAAGTCTGGAAGACCAGCACCTCCTCGTCTTTCATAGCGGCGACCGTGTCGGTGACGTCGTCGCGGCATGATGCGGCTTTTGCGGCGACGACGAGGAACGGCTGCCGAAGAGAGGCGTTTTCGACCTCGAAATCCAGTACTTCGTCGGGAGTTTCGACTTTGAAGGCTGTGCCACGGGTCCACTGAGCCTCGCTGGGTGGAATGGTGGGGCAGAAGAGGTTGAAGTGGATGACCCGGCGGTTTCTGAGTGTTGTGGACTGGAGGATCTTGGTGCGGTATGTGCGGAGGTCCTTGTCCTTGTTGACCGCTGCCAAGACGGAGGAGTATCCTAGGAAGATAAAGCGGATAAAGGTCTCCCACAGCTTCGAGCAATCGTTCGGGGCTTTGACGAAAAGCTTCTCAAACTTCCGGTATACTTGGTATTCGTCGGTGTCCCATTCAAGGATTTCGGTGATGGTGGGGAGCACTGTGTCTCTATTGGCATGTGGAACGACGGATTCGGCGACGATGGCACGAGATTGCCCGCGGAGAAGGCCTGGGAGGAATTGTCCGGGCTGGATGAGTGGGGTGAAGATCCTCGCCGTTGCTCCGCGCCCGGCGTGTCTCAACAAACGCGTGTCGCATGGTGGGATCCGGACGTGGGTGTTTAGGCCGGCTGCTGCCGCCAGGCGCTGACCGGGTTTGGACTCAATCCTGACCACGTCGGTGACGATGAATTCCCGGTGGAGCAAATAGAACTCTTCCACGTGCCAAAAATTGTCCGGGTTCCGATCGTGGACTGCTGTGAAGACGGTTGGGATGTCCTTGCTTGTTTTGCGAGGGCGGGGAGCGAGGCGGGTGACGAACACCGCGTCGCCGATCAGGTAATCGTTCACATCCGGGGTCGCACCATTTAGCTTGTCGGTTGAAAAGATTGAGATGGAGATGACGTGCAGGTCCGGGCGGTCTGGTCCGACTACCTCCGCCTGGTGTGGCACTAGGTAGAGGATGGTCCCGGTACGGTCTTTGATGATGTAAATGGCTCCGACTTCTTGCGGCAGGTTCGTGATCGCCTTCAACGGGCTCCTGCTGATCTTGACCGGCTTCCTCAGGGGCGCGAGGGGAGTGCCGAGCCATTCCGTGGTGGTATTACGGAATTTCTGGATGGCCTCGATGGACTGTGTTTGGGACATCTGTTTGGCTGCCGGCCCTTGGAGGTTTAGCATGGTTCGTCCGTAGTATTTATCGAAAGGGTGGGTTTCTTCGATTTTCCACGGGGCAATGGTGGTGGAGGCTGGGGCTACTGGGATGGTTGAGGATTCCGTTCCGTTGGTCAAGATGACCTCAATCGCGTCGGGGTCCGCCGGCGGTTGTTTGGCGGCTGAAGACTCCGTTTCTCCCGTCAGGATGATCTCGATTTCGTCTTCGTCGGTGTTGGGATTGGCGGGTGGAGTCGCAGTGTTGGTGAGCTCCGTTTTGCTGATTGGAACGTTTTCCTTTCCGTCGTCGTCAACTTCCATGTCTGAGTCTTCATCGACGAAACCGAACTCTAGGAGAATGGCTTCTTGTGGGTCAATATTGGTGGTGGGTAGTTCGACGGATCCTCTAGTGCTGGCTCCGGTGACGCTAACCGGAGGGAAGTTAAGGTGAACATCCTCCGTGCTGACACTGGATTCGGTTGAACTGATGGTTCGGCTAGCGGTTTGGTGGGTGGGGGTGTCTGGGTTGGAACTTGGTGGAGTGGCTTCTTGGGAGCTAACCGGGAGGAAGTTAAAGTGAACATCTCCCGTGCTCGTTTGGTTCTCCGTGAAGGTGGCGGTGTTGGGGGCGGATGTCGGTGCCGGTGCCTCGATTTGTGTCGGGGGCGGATCGCCGGTGGCAGATGGTGTGATCGCGTCCATGCAGGTTGGATGATCTGAAACAAAGTTCGATTTTGAATGTGAAGTTGTCTGATCTTTAAGAGCGACGGTTTGAGCGAAAAGGAAGAAAACGTTAGAAATCGGAAGAGAGTGAGGCTTATATGGAAAGTGAACGTGGAAGGAGAAAGTACTTGCGGCGAGTGGTCGGGTACTACCTAAACGTTCCTAGGCCATTTTATGCTCTTCTAAGGAGGGATGCAGGGAGAATCATTCCCTCGATTTCTTCGTCTTCCCAAATTCGTTCGGCTATGTACTGGCCGATGGCCCATGCTTGGCATACTGCTGGGACGTTGTGGCGGCTTTCTGGGGATGTGTATCTAGGATCGCAGGAACAACGCAGCTGTCTCGGTGGAGGGGTATTGCGTGTCCAGACTTGCGTGCTTCCTACGAAGATCTCGCGTCTACCGGGTCCTTCCAAAGGGTTTGCGGGCTCGTTGTCAGGTTGGCGGACTAGGCGGTTCTCTAGGACTACGAAAGTTTGGAGCGGGCTCACTACGTGGAGTAGGTGTTCGTAGGGAGAAGAGTCTACTACGATTGCGATAGCCTGCGACCCAGGGTTCCGAACGACAGTTACGGCGATCTGAACCAGTGGTCCGCGGGGCCATCGAGTGACGGGGACGCCTCTTGAATGCGAGGGTTGTAGCCAGTTGGACATTTTCTGAAAGAGTGGTGATCTTAACCCTGTTCTTAGTGTTGTGGAAGCGTTACTAGAGAAATTTGTTATCGTGAGAGAGGAATGGAGTTGAAAGAAAGACCTAAAGCGAGGAAGGGAATCCAGTTGGGTGTGGCAAGTGGTCACACCCTCGTGTTATCCTATCCGCGAGTCGTAAATGGTTCTTAAATTTTAGAGCGCTTAAGGTGAGGTGGGAGTTCTCGAGAATGATTTTTACTGAGTGTTTGGCTAAAGATGGATAGTGGAATTGGTTAAAAGTAAGAGATGCGGAAAGGTTGGGAAGAGAAAACGTAAGGTTCAGGAAAGAGGCGAGTAAAAATGGAAAAAGAAAAATAATGAAAATTTCGCCGGACCGTAGGAAGAGAAAATGATTCCTCCGGTACCGACTCAGCTGCTGCCACCCTTACTCGTACGCGAGTCTTGGCGGGGGTTTTCGATCCTTACGGAAATTATACCGCGCTACCGGAGTAGGTTCGGTCGGAGTGGGCTCGGTGACGGGAATCTCTAGCTCGGGTTGTTTGCCTATTTGGACGTGTGGAGAACCTGAAGGCTGGGCTTTGTCTGCCTCGTCTTTTACGGGAGAGTCTGGGCGGGTAGGTTGGGGAGAGGTGGGCTCTTCGGGGTGATTAGTTTGATCTTCCCCGTCTGAACTTACCTGTTCCGGGACCGTCCCGGCGGGGCCGGAAATCTCAATGAACTTCTTTACCTGGTCAAGATGTACCCGCCGCGCTGGTTTGCTAGGCTTATTAATATCCTGGATGACAGCCTCTGGCCGATTAACCTCAATGACCCGATACTGGCCTACCCATGGGAGTACTAACTTTCGTGACAAGTCTTTCTTAGAGAATACGTTTTTCATCATAACCCTATCTCCTACTCTAATGTCAGATGGTTTGGCTAAAGAGTCATGGGACTTACTGAACTGCTCTCTGGACTTGTCTGCGTGTTCCTTTGCTGCCGTCCACGCCTCGCGCAGGTTGGTCACCATTTCCTGCCGGAAATCGTCGATTTCGGTGGATTCCGTGCTCGGCAGGTCGTTTGGGGCAGGATTGAGGATTTGGTCTATGACGAAGATGGGATCTCGGCCGTGCATTAGGAAGAAAGGTGTTTCTCCTGTAGTCGAGTGCACGGTGGTGTTGTAACAGAACGTGAGTGCCGGCAAGATGGTGTCCCAATCGGTGTGGGTTTTGTTGACGTATTTTGACGTGAGCTGGTGGAAAGTCCTAAACGAACGTTCGGTGGCTCCGTTCCCTTGGGACCAATAGGGGATCGATTTATGATTCCCAATTGAAAGAAGGTTACAGAAACCGTCGAAAGCGTGACAAGTGAAAGTTTTGGCGTTATCAGTCACGATCTCGGTCATCGCTCCGTACTTCAGGACTGCTTCCGTGAGCAGGGCTCGGGCGGAAGTTTCTGCCCTGGCGTCTGGAATGGGAACCGAGACTATGAACTTAGAGAACCAGCACACGATGTTCAAAATGTACTTGTTGCCTTGGGCCGTGGTTCTCAATGGTCCTGTTAGGTCGAGACCTACTTTCTGAAAGACCCTAGAGGTGGTAACTGGGACCATCCTCTCTTTGTATGCGGGAACCGGGGAGTTCTTGGCTTGGCATTTTGGGCATGCTTTGGTTCTCTCGAGGACTTCTTTTGCCATGTTTGGCCAGAAATTACGTCTCTCGATTTTGGCTTTTGTTTTTCTCCAGTTGAAATGACCGCCGGAGAGGTAACTCTCGTGGAATGCTTCGAAAATCAAGCTCGTGAGTTGTTTTGGTACGAAAAGGACGTCCCGCTTGCTGGTCGGGAAGGGTTTTGTCAAAACGGTGCCGTTGGCTGCCAAAGTGGAGAGTGCTATTCTTGAGCTCAACGCTGCCGGTGCTGTCTCGGGTAAGATCTTATTTTGCAAAATGCGCTTGATGGTCAGAATGTCTGCGTCTTTTTCTTGCTCGGCCACCATGTCCAAAGTTACGGAGGGTTTGTTTTTCCTAATCACCGTTGCTGCGTTGGCGCGTGCATCTATTTTCATGCAGACTGGGAACTCTATGATGTCTTTGAGCTCTACAGCTTCGCTGATGTCGTCGTTTTCGCGCGCTCGGGAAAGGCAATCAGCAACTGTATTCTTTTTACCGTCAATGTGAATGATGGAAATATCATAACATTGGAGCTCGACGAGCCACCTGGCCAGATTGTCATGTGTTTTAGACTTTTGGAGCAGAAAAGTGAGCGGTTTGTGGTCGGAATGCAAAATTATTTTGGACATGCAGACATAGGGCCGGAATTGTCGGAGAGCAAAAATTATTGCGCCCATTTCTACTTGAATGGCGGGCCAGCGAGTTTCGGTATCGGCTAAAGTTCGGCTGGCGTAGGCGATGGCAAAGAAATCTTTTTCGTTGTGTAGTCTAGTTTGCATGAGAGCCGCCCCTTGTGCTACAGCGCTTGCGTCGCAGAAAATATGGAAAGGGCGGTCATAGTCGGGGAAACCTAAGACTGGTTCGGATGACAGAGAAGTTCTGAGTTTTTCAAAAGCGCCTTGCTGGTCTAGGTTCCATTCAAACTTTCGTTCTTTCCTGGTTAGCCGGGTTAGGGGTTCCGAAATTTCCGAAAAGTTTGGAATGAATTTTCTAAAGAAACCGGCCATTCCTACGAACCGTCTAATTTCGTTGATGTTGGTGGGTGTTGGAAACTCGGTGATCTTAGCTACGTTAGCCTTATCCGGGGAGTAGGTATTCTTACTAATCTCATGACCTAGGAAGACGATAGACTTTTTGGCAAACTCGCACTTTTTCGGAGAGGCCTTGAGGTTGAAGTCCCTAAAACGGTGGAGTACCTTCCTTAAAGTTTCGAGGTGTTGCTCGAAAGTCTTGCTATAGATCAGGATGTCGTCAATATAGACTAGGACTTCGTCTTCTAAACCACCTAAAACTGTTCTCAGAGCTCTTTGAAAATAGGAGGCTGCTGATTTTAGTCCGAAAGGTAGGTGTGTGTATGCATACACTTTTGACTCGGTGATGAAACCACATTTGTAAGAGGATGCTGGGTCCAACCGAAGCTGAAGGTAGCCGTTGGCCATATCTAGACTAGAGAAGTAGTTAGAGCCGCCTACTTTTTCGAGAATGGCGTCAATCCTTGGGAGGGGGAAGTTATCGGGGATCGTGGCCTCGTTTAGTTTCCTAAAGTCTAAACAGACTCTTAGGGAGCCGTTCTTTTTCTTGACTAAGACTATTGGGCTGGTCCAGGGGGTGTTGCTTTCGGTGATTCTACCTGATTTCAAAAGAGAGTTAATGTGTTTTTCTAGTTCGGCTTGATATTTAATTGGGACTCTATAAGGTCTAGCTTTGACTGGTACTTCGGTATTAGTATAAATGTGGACGGGTTCGGTTTTTGAACTTCCTAGATCGTAACTATTTTTCGAAAAGGTATCCGGGAACTCGTTGAGGAGTTCCATCAACATCGTTTTCTCCTTGGCGTTCAAAGTGACGTGGGAGAGGTCGATGGTGAATTCCGGATCTATTTCTACTTCTTCATCTTCTACTCTAACTCTAGGTCTAAGGTTTGGGTGTTTCTGGTCAGGCATAGTACAAAACTGATGGGGATTCTGTTTCCAGGTTAAGGTCAGTGGCTGAAGCTGCCGTGGTATTGGCGTAAAGGGTTTTAGGTTCGTTGGTGGGGTTGGTGATCAGGAGGATCGGGTTTTTGGTGGAGAAAACCGATGGAGCGATGACCAGGTCGGAGCTACTCAATGTAGTGGATTGAAAGATGAGAACCAAGTCGAGCTCGTTTTGGCTTAAAGGGACCACACACTTAACGAAAGCTTCTGATCTAGGGGGGATTACTGTGTCTCTAGCGACATGAACATCGTACCTGGAGGGAAAGATTGTCCGATCGTTTCCTGTTGTCCCGAGGGGCAGCTCTTCGTCTCCGATCACGAAGCAGTTGTTGGCGTAATCCAGGTGGAATTTGGGCAGCTGTGAAAGGATGTCGTTACCGAGGATGAACTCGTAGCTGTAGAGGCCTTCTGGACAGCATTGGCCGGTGGTGAAATGCGTCTTGTGTGAGAGCACCGTGGATCCAATTTCGAAGGTGACTGTTGCTGAGCCTTCCATGTTGACCTCGTTTCCACCAAGACCGACGGCGTGCTCTACTGTGGGCTGAGCCATGCGGGATATTCCGATGTAGGGGCAGATGTCTTGGCTGGCGACGGTGAATCCTGCTCCGGTGTCAACGAGAGCCCAGAATGAGATGCCGTTTACCTTGATCGGGATTTGAGCGGTGATAAACCTGGACTCTGTGAGACTGAGGACATTAATTGGGGGAGAGCGGATTCTCCTGAGGTGCTTCGTGCAATCGGGGATTGGCGCCGGAGTTACTGATCGGGTGGCTAGCGCTTCAATGTCTAAGACAGTCTGGTTACTTATTCCTAGGTGCTCAAGGTCTGGTTTTGGTGGGGAGCGAGAGGCGGAAATCCAGGGGCTTATGTATACGCGCACTACTTCGACGAAGAGGACTAGGGTGACCAGCGTGGTGAGAATCGTGTTGCAAACTAGAGTCCACACGAAGAAAGCTGTCTCCGCGATATATTTTGCCTTACTCCAATAATTAACCGCTTCGACGATTCCGGACTGCGTGGGGGCTCCCGAAGCTGGGTCACTGTGACGAGAAATGATTTTCTCCAGAGCTTCCTCTGATCCCTGCCATACTTCCCAAATTTCGTTAAGATGCCTATCCTGGATGTTTCCCGATTCGGTACCGATCATAAGGTTGTGGAAGATTAAAGGCTCGTCTTCCAAGGGGTCTAGGCTAATCTTGCTGGCTACTGGGGTCGCTTGGGGGTTGAAATCGGAGTTGGTGGTAATTTCTAAGGTGAAGGGGTTTAGACTGACTAGGGACTTGTTAGCTATGAACTCGAAATTGGTGACGAGACCACATTCGACGGGATGTGCCCTGTTTGTTATCACCCGGGTATTCAGATCGACAAATGTGACCACTGTGGCGTTATTCGGAAGTCTGATTCGGAGGGTTGGTTTGGAATAGCATTTCCCGTCGAATGCCACGAACTCGAAAGAATCGGGTGTCAGGGTGGAGCAACTTTTAATCGCGAGGATGTTTTCCCCAATGAACTTAGCCTGGATGTTATTTTTCCCCGTTAACTTACGTGCGGCCAGTGTTGGGTTGGAGGCTACTGCTGCTAGGGTTGCGGCTGCGTGGCTGTTGGAGGATTCGCAGAAAGTCCTGAATCCGTGTGCGAACCATCTGGCGGATCGTTCCATGACTGCCATTTCGTTGGCCAGAAGCTGAGCTGCAAGCTGGTTGGAAGTGACGAAGGTTGTCACGTTCCCTTGATCGGAGACGTCTCTCTTTACTCTTGAGGAAGTAGCCACAGCGTATCCCTGGTCGGTCAGCGTGAGCCGTTGATTACAGTCGAAGACAACTGGACTGGAGTTGTTGAATGAGAGGGAGAATTCTTTGTTGGCGCTCAGCCAGATGTTTCCCGATTTGTAGCCGTCCATGACTTCCATCTTGATGTACCGACATTGTTGGCTTGTTATCGGTTTCCAGATGTAAGCGGTGCCTTCCTTGGTGACACAGGAGCCGGACGCGAATTTGCATGAGCTCATTCGCCCGCCTGCCGAAGATGGAGCTTCGTGTCCAAATCTGCCGTAGACGGTGATGGGCAGCATGTAGCAGTTGGAGGTTTCTACCGTCTGGACGCCCTGAAATCCTGAGAGTGGGGCCGAAGGCCATTGGATTATGTGTGGGTTAGTCGTCTGGTAGACTCCGTTCTTGAGGACGAGATCACCGTGTTCGCAACTTTCGAACTGTCTCATGTTTCGACAAGCCTCAGTGGATACGATAATTTGCTTAGAGGTAGACTCTTGCCATGGGACGCCTATGAAGTTAACCGAAAAGCGGGTGATTCTTTTGACTATTTTGCACATGGTACCGTTCACCTGGTAATTGATGGTGTTGTCCCTAAGTACTAAGAGCTGCAAAGGAGTTGGCTTGGTGAGAAGAGTGTCACGGCCAGTCTCAGAGCAGTTTAGAGAAGAAGGAAGCTTCAGAAAGGTTTCAGGTGTGTGGGGCATGCACATAAGTGGGGCGAAAGCTAGAGATGGGTTGCAGAGGCAAATGAGCGTGAACATGGTCAAGAGGGTTCCTAATTTAGGCATGGCCGAGAAAGCATTAACTCGCCTGATTGGGGTAGTCGGGATGACTGCTGCGGCCAGCTCATTGTTTCTCCTCATGATGGCTTCCATCTGAATCTGCTGGTTGTGGACTTGGTCCCTCAACTGTTGCAATTCTGCGTCCTCTTCTAGTGGTGCGAAGGAGTTGACAAAACGTCTGTTGGGTTGGGGTTGGCTCGGCAGTTGGTGAGCATCTTGCGGATTAGCCACTGGGAATGACGGCTGATTGGCTCTGCCAAAGTTCCGTGGTCCGCTGTTGAACCTTTGTTGGTTGTTCGGGAAGTTGGCACCAAAGTCCTGAGCATTGTCACGAGGGTCATTGTTGAATCCCTGGAAACCATTGTTTGGGAACCTGTTGTTGAAGGTCTGTCGGCGGTTCTGGCCTCTGTAGCCTTGGTTCCGCTGCCTGTTCTGAAGGCGTCTGCATTCCGCGATGAAGTGGCCTGTCCGTCCGCATCCATAACAGATACCTTCTGACCGGGGGAAGCTTCGCTGTGGTTGCGGTGGGCTACTGGGGGCCGGAGCTGGAGCTTGGGGATAAACTACCAGTCCCTGAGGGATGATGGTGTTGCCCTGGATGGCTTGACCGAGAAGAACTTCGAACTTGATTGCGGCGTCGTGGGCCTTCTGGAACGTGTCCGGAGCGGCGCTCTTCACATGGAACCTGACGTTCTTCGGTAGTCCTTCCACGAAGGCTTCCTTGGCTTTCTCCTGGATGTAATCCCTGGATTTGTCCGGATAGGCTCCCTGAGCGAGCTTCCTGATGCGGGTGCTGAACTGGTCCACGTTCTCGTCGTCTCGTTGCGTGGCTTGTCGTAGAAGCTGCTTCTCAGTTTCGGCTCTGGCCGGATTTTGGAACGTGGTCCTCATGTGTTCGACAATCTCGACAAAGGTGGCCTCCTCATTCTTTTCCCGAACCTCCTCAGCCTTATCTCTGGCGTAGTCATTGAGAAGCGTCAGGAAATGCGCCAGTTTTTCCTTGTCGGTAAGCTCCGACTTGGAAGCTCTAGCATAGTCCTCAAAAGTTCTCAAGAAAGCGGCGAAATTTTCGTGAGGGGCACCAGAGAAAGGTGAGATGTTGAGAGGAACCTTGATACCCAACGCGCTTATGAAAAAGCGTTCTGACCGTTTTTGGGGAATTCTAGGTGGAATTGGGGTATCTTGAGGGAGAGGTTCCGAAAGAGTTGGAGAAGGTGTTTGGATTGGTCTCGGGGAGCGGAAAGTTTCGAAGGAGCTTTGAGTCTGCATCTGGGCGACAGCTTGGGGAAGAACAGCCCCGGAAAGATTGTTCCGGGAGTCGTTCCCCGTATAAGCTGTGCCCGGTGGAGAGCCTCCCTGAGGTTCTCCGTTACCTAATGCTTGTGGGCTATTCCCACTCCCCTGACTCACTGTGGTTCCTTCCAGAGTTCTGATCCTCGACTCGATCTCCTTGAAGCGATCCGCTGTCAGCGATGACAGGTCGTTTGTCTGGACGTGAATCCTTCGTAGATCGGTGGCAACGGCGTCTCTCAGGGTGGTGAGGTGTTCGGAAGTGATCTTGGCTGTCCGGATGTTGAGGAGAGTGTCCTCAGTCGCCAGAGTGGGTGGGGTAGCCCAATGCGCAGGTGAAGTGACCTGCTCCCCGTCGTGTATTTCAGTTAGAGTGTTATCGAGCTCGGGAATGTCGGGCATTCTGAAAGAAAATTTGAGATTACCGCTGGGCTCCTCCCCGGGGAATCAGAACCGAAACCAAAAACGAGGGGGAAAACGTTACCAAAAACTAAAACCAAAAGAGGGTCACCAAAAAGGAAGGTAGTGATTAAAAAAAAAATGTTTAACTTACTTGGGTAGAGATAGTAGGGTGGAAAAAGGAAATATAGAAATTCGGACGAAGTCTGAAGAAGGAGCAACCGAGGCAAAAATGGCTGAAGCCGAAGCCGAAGTAAGAATACTAGTTGGGTTTTTTTTTTTTTAAATGAAAGAGGCAGAAAGCTTCTGGCCGGTGGGCGTGGCCTGGTGACTTTGATTACATAAGAGGTACTTGTCTAACAAAAGCTGGCGCTTACTCATGTCCCTATGTGACTCCTACTGTCCGCCAAGGCCGTCCTTGGGTTCTTCTCTTCTGTCTCTCTTGGCTTGGTAAACAAACGTAATAATTTTTGCAAAAAGCTGCTGCTATAGCATGACCTGGATTTTTAATAAAAGAATATTGGATCTCTCTCTCTCTCTTCTCAAAGCGCAAAAACTGAACTCAAAAATATCTTCTTTACTGTAGTTTTTAAACTAAAAGTGCGGTAGGAGAAATGCATCTTCTTCCTAGAAACAGATAAGAATTGCTAAATAGAATCGTGGGCCCTGATCTAAAGAGTTCTTCTACACTGTTTTGCACACCTAAACTAACCGATCGGCTTAATTGGCAGGTAGTCTACAAACCTAACCTGAGCGTCTTATTCCCTGCGCTCTAAAACTTAACTTATTAACTAGCGTGCCTATGCTATTACCCCGCCTTTCTCCTGGCGGGTTCCGGACAATGTCTCTACGTCAGATAAACCGTTGACGGAGTGCTCTACTAAGGTTTGGGGGAGGCAACTTAAAACTTCTACGCCGATAAAACCTAGCGGACCCATAACCTGCGCGCCGCTAAAACCTGGCGCGTCTTTTAGCGCTGAGAATATTTCCTACTGCTACCTTCTAACGGACACTAAAGAAAATCCTAATCATCTGAGCTTAATACCTAAGGGTGGGTGAGGTGGTGGATCGTTTTTCCGATTTCCTGAGAAGGAATCGGTTCACTCGCTGCTACCAATAAGTGTGTTGGGCAACCATGAAGTATTATGACTGATTTATTGGGGTTCTTTAGTGTAACATAAAGGGACGGTTCGAGCTCCCCTCCGCTGAGCGCTCCCTACAGAGTGTGTAGGGAACAGTCGCGGGAGCCCGCCGTATGAAAGTCAGAATAGGAAGAAGGAGAGATCTGGATAAAGGGGAGCGAGGGAATTTATAGTCCTGGTTGTGGGCGGAGTCTCGGCTGGAATTCCGTTGCTTCCTGTAGGCGGTGTGTGGGCTGGAATCCAATATCGGCGTCGGAAGGCAATAAGATGACGGGATAACCAGCTCGGAATGCAATAAAGGTGTGGGATGGGGCTTGGTCTCTTGAGCTCATGACGTCGGGAGTCTGAAAGTACAGTATTGGGTGTTGAAATAGGGAAGGGATAAAGTCTGAGATGACGTCACCTAACGGTAACCTGGGTTACCGGTAAAGGGAAACTAGTTTCCCTTACAGTGTTTAAATTGCTTCAAAGACCGTGTCGGAATCGTGATAACCGTTGTAGACCGATATCGAAACTATAAACCACATTCCTGTTTGCTGGCTGCCTGTACTACACGTATATCTTGATTTTTGCATTCCCGGCTGCAACAGAAGAACAAGACGTTTGTGAGGGTTCGGATGGTGTTTAAATTGCTTCAAAGACCGTGTCGGGATCGTGATAACCGTTGTAGACCGATATCGAAACTATAAACCACATTCCTGTTTGCTGGCTGCCTGTACTACACGTATATCTTGATTTTTGCATTCCCGGCTGCAACAGAAGAACAAGACGTTTGTGAGGGCTCGGATGGTGTTTAAATTGCTTCAAAGACCGTGTCGGAATCGTGATAACCGTTGTAGACCGATATCGAAACTATAAACCACATTCCTGTTTGCTGGCTGCCTGTACTACACGTATATCTTGATTTTTGCATTCCCGGCTGCAACAGAAGAACAAGACGTTTGTGAGGGTTCGGATGGTGTTTAAATTGCTTCAAAGACCGTGTCGGAATCGTGATAACCGTTGTAGACCGATATCGAAACTATAAACCACATTCCTGTTTGCTGGCTGCCTGTACTACACGTATATCTTGATTTTTGCATTCTCGGCTGCACAGAAGAACAAGACGTTTGTGAGGGCTCGGATGGTGGTTAAATTGCTTCAAGACCGTGTCGGAATCGTGA
>GL380605.1:5478-18380 GCA_000143925.2 Caenorhabditis brenneri
CTGAGAAATGCTCGGTAGAAACTTCTGTATTTGATTGTTCTCGACGAGTTATGAGGCGAATGAAATTTTTCGATTTAGTAAAAAACAGAGATAACTCGGAATTGTTTTGTTCACCCAGTATCAACACTACAATTTAGAATCTGATCAAATCCGCATGAAAAACGTTCAGATTTCACAAGATTGGGTAGAAATCGGGAAATTTTCCAGAAACCGTTTACCACTGGAAAATAGACTTGCGCATCCAGGTAAACAATTTATGAGGATGTTAAAAATGCCCAAAACTATCATTTTTTCAATTCTAGAAGTTTTGGAAAAAATTATTTTTTCGAAGTTTTGTCATTGAAAAAGTGGCTCCATAATTATGTCGCATCGTACGAGCTGCTTTTTTCGAAAAACCTGGATTTTTTGAGAACGGAGATGAATTCTTCAATCGAACCAAGTTAACTTTTTGAAGGTCAAGAAGGGTCATTTTTTGTATTTGAACACTTTTTCTGAAAACTGATCACACTCGAAAAATTTGCAAAATTGGAGTGGCTCCATAATTATGTCGAGCAGTGTATTTACTGAATAGTAGTCGCACGCATGATAAAAGTGCGTCATGATGCGTTTTGTGCGCTTCGGTCTTCGTTTGATTGGTTCTTGAAAATCGCAGGCTCGTTTTGTGTGAAAATTAAAAAACTTTAACTGTCTCAAAATGTTGAGACTTTCGCCAAACGAAAAAAAAATTGGTAATGTTCAGTTTTAGGTTTAAACTTTCGAAGTATACGATTAGATTCCAGTTTTTTTCCGTTTCAAGAAATATTAGTCTCGAAAACAAAGTTTTTGAGTTCTATGAGACACATCGATAATGATAATTTGTGGTACCGAAATGATAATAAACCAATGTAATAAAAAAATCATGAGTATCACAAAAACGTTCTATGAAAAACTAAAATTAACTGGAAAGAAAAACAAATAATTTTCTCTAGGAAAATTCATTATTAGTGATTCATTTTCAGGATATAGTTTTTCATATAAACTGAACAATTGAGATGTGTAACCTCGGAAAAAAGTTTCCAGGGGGATTTACAGTTTTAAATTGGAAACTCGAGTGTATATGGCAGCGAAATCTCAAGGATTATCTTTGAAAGTATTATTTTGATAAATCTTCAATTCATAAAGTGTTTTTTACCAATGTACATACTGATTCCCAAATTCTTTTCATGAAAGAAGGTTTTCCTTGAAACATTAAAAATTTTCGAGCTGAAAGAATTCAAGTTGGTTAGGTGTTTTGGTTTTTAAAACTTGAACAGTAAAATAATTCTGAACGGAAAAATGTTTTTGAAAAACTGCTTCGAAAGGTTTTTGAAATACCAAATGAAATATCGCCACTTGTTCGTTCTTCGCCCACTTCTACAGTTTTTTGTAATCACATTGATTTTCATATCATTCTAAATCCATATTCGTTTTTGAAACTTTTTTTTCAAGACAGTAAAAATTATTCACTCGATATTTTCACTGTTTCAACGTTTTTCTAGAAAACCAATGCGTAAATCCGAAAACGATCTGTAGTGTATTAGAAAATCGCTTTTTTGTTGAAGATACGACGGTCGCTCAACTAATATCATCAGTATTTGTGTCAGAAAAAAAGTACATGTTGAAACTCTAAAAAAAGTGTTTTTCAGCAAAACGATCCTAAGAAAATATTTCCGACCTCGGCTGAGAAGCAGGAAAAAATGGAAACGTTCTGTCAACTTGCTGTTAAAAACATTAAAAATCGAACAGAAAGTCCTTCAAATAGAGGGGGGAGGTGAGTTTGAGATAGTTCATACAAGATTCACTGTTTCAAAAATGAAAGCAATTGTCACTTTATCAATGTTTTCCTTAGTTTTGAAGCTCTTCAATCTTCTCACAAAACGGCTGCAAAATATGAAGACAAAATAAACAAAAACGTGGAAGATCACTACCCTCAATTCCAAAAAAGAAAAAAATTATTTTTGTACAAAATTTTAATTTGGAAAATTCGTTACCATGAAAATTCCCTTTTCAAAAAGGAAAGCTTGTTGTCGGGACATGTTTCGCCACACTCGACAAAACAAACGGAGGGAAAAGATTGGTAAGCCGATTCAATTTTCTTTTCTTGCTCCAAAAATGATTGCAGCCAGACGGGACGTGGTTCCCTTCTGTCTCGAAATCACGCCGACGGAACCTTTCAAAATTCCGAATGATGGATTTTTGGAAGTGAAAATTTCGAATAATACCATCCATCCATATGCCATTGACATCACTTTTGACTCATTTTTCTTCGCATTGCAACACGAATTTCTTGTGAAACGTGAGTGCCAAGGATACTCAAATACGGCGAGAAGTGGTTTCGATTATTTGGAGCCGACAGACTCAGTCACCTACAAAATTGGTTTCTCGAATGAAATTGTGAGTTGGACATGGTCAGCTTGGAATCAAAAATGGTAGAGTGGGGGCTCATTTATGAGACGTGTCATCTGGACAAACTGACGCGTTTCGTGTGACCGCCAAAATTTTATCTATCGATCTATCCAGTCCGTCCGAATTGGTTCAGTGCGACATTAGTTTTGGTCCGCAATAGCCGGACAAACACGACACACAGAACTCTAGTTCTTTGTTTCAGGACCCCAATGACCGTATCAATTACAAGCATGTGAAACCGGAGGGATTTCTTAAAATAATTCATTTTATGCATGAAACATGGCCAACTACAGATAAAGTGATTCCGTATGGAGATATTAGCGAAACGCGAATTTTCGAGTTAGAATTGGAGGAGGAGACGGATAAGTCAAGGGATTTGAGAGAACAGTTTGAGAAGGTTAGTCTCTACAACTTTTCCTTAACCTGTAGAAATCTTCCTATTTTCAGATCAAAAAAGACCAGGAACGAATGGAGCGTTGGGGACATTCACTCGAAGTTCAAAATGGTTTGGTGTACAAAATCTACAAAAATGATAAGGGGGAGGTGATGAAGTTTGACCATTTCGATCGCAAAGATGAACTGCTGGAGAAAATGGCGATGGATATTCCGGAGGATTTGGAGAAAATCGATGGAATGACAGATGAGGAAGTGAAGAAATTGAGAAAGGAGGGAATGGAAAAAGTGAAAAAGAATGATGAATTCTGGGAAAAAGTCAGAGAAGCCGACGCTAATTTGGACAAAGAGTGGCCAACAGATATAATTATTGGAAAAGTTCCAGAATCCAAAGTCGAAAAACTGGAGGAATCGAAAACGAAACCCATTAAAACTGAGGAAAAACCAAGAAAATCAGTGATCAAACAAGTCGAAAAACCAAAATCAGAAGTGAAAAAAGTGGAAAAACCAGTGATCAAACCACTTCCCAATAGTGAAACAATCCCAGCCTCAATTAAAAGTGCACCACCACCGCCAACAAAACCTGAAATTCCTGTGAAAATTGAGCCGAAGAAGGAGGCAGTCAAGCTCAAGAAGAAAAATAATCCTTGTTGTGAAATCATGTGAATAAAAAAATTAGTCATTAAGATTACGATTTGTAATCCTTCCTCCCATTAGTTAAACGTTTCGAGTACCAGCCAAATGTTTCCGATGAAACAGTGGAGTTTTCTCTGTTTCAGAAATGTTTCATTCAAGAATTGATAATTACGTTTTCTACTCGGAAAGGCTTTTTTTCGCAATTCACAATAAGATTTTGTGAAGAAAGTCAACGAATTCCGGAAACAATACTGTTTCAAAAACATACGAGCTTTGCGATCACAATAAGTTATATTGTTGATACCATTGTGATCTCATCACTTTTCTTTGAATTTAGGTTTTTGAACAAAACTAAGAAATCGCACCATTCAAATTGGACATCACACCTCCTGCACCCTTGAGAATTCCAGCCGAAGAATTTCTGGAAGTAAAAATTGAGAATAACACGACCACAACACAAAAAGTGCGCATCACTTTCGATTCCTTCTTTCTGGAGCACAGTTTCCACAAAAGATTATGCAGATGTTTTGCGGACCCTGGATTACTGTATCACGACGTTCGAAAACACTGCCCGCTGTAACACGCTCACTCAAAAATGCACGAAAAGTCGTCGAAAAGATCCCTACAGCTTTCCTGTTCCACCACCTTCGAACCGTTTAGTTTTCTCTGTTGCAAAAAGAAGAGATCATTGGCAATTTTCTTTTTTTCTTTCAGTTTTTCACGTGAATCTGAAGAGAGTTCATGATTATTCTCTCACCAAATTGATCATTTTTTCATTTAATATTTCACAAGAATGTGTACGAACGAAAAGAAAAAAGTTCCAGGTAAATTTCAAATGTTTTAACAAATCAAGACTTTTTTTTCAATTCCAGAGGATAGACACATCGTCCCATTCGAATTGGACATCACTCCTCCTCCACCATTAAGAATTCCAGCCGAAGGATTTCTGGAAGTGAAAATTGAGAATAACACGACCACAACACAAATAGTGGGCGTTACTTTTGATTCCTTCTTTTTCGAGCTTGTCGGTGATGGATTCAATTCTGAAAAAGGGAATGCAGGGGGATCACTTTCGGCGATAATGGGATACGAACGTTTACCATCAGGAGGATCTGTTACACTGAAGATTGGATTTGGTGGGGAAGATGTGAGTTGTTTTAAGAAATTCCTTAGAGAAAGTGGCGACATCTGGACAAACAGACCAAAATTGTCGATTTTTGATATTTGAGCAACGCACTAAATAAATTCTTTTTCAGTCTATTATATTCTGATTAAAATTGGTTAGCTATAACTCAAGTTGTAAAGCGCGACACCTGGACAAACACGACACGCATAACTTATTTCAGGATCGGCTCTGTTATATCTATTACCAGCATGCGAGACCCGAGGGTTTTCTGAGAATAATGCATTTCGGTGAACATTTTAACGAGAATATGATATTGGAAGTGCCGCCGTCTTCCACGTGTCCTGTCAGTGAAACAAGGGTCTTTGAGCTGGAATTGGAGAAGGAGACGGAGAAGTATAAGAAGTTGAGAGTGCAGTTTGAGAAGGTTAGTCTCTACAAATGCTCCTTAGCCACTACAAATCTTTTTTTACACACACACACACTCAATAAACTCATCATCATCATCATCAGTTACAGTGGGAAGTGTGAAATCATTTCCTGCATTGAAGTTATTCCTTCAGTGTTGACGGTTTCACGGAACTTTAACTAATTTTTTAAAATCAAATCAAAATATTTTGTAGAAACTGTAAAGTTCTGGAAATATCATTGTTCCAAAAAAAGAACATTTTCCTTGATGACCCCATCAGCCGAACAGGCTAAACTTCTCAAGATCATGCTTTGGAAGAATTGTAACGGCTACGAAGAGATTGAAGAGGCTGAAAAAGATTTTGAAGACATTTGTAGCAGTTCCCTTGTAGCAACCGAGAGAACGCCTTCAAGAAGATCGTCAATTCCAATACTTCAAACGGTGAGCAATTCCGAAAAAAAATTGAAAAATCCCGAAAAATTATTTTTCATTTTTTTCGCTCTGAAAAATTCGAGAAAAAAAAAGTTTTTCGAATGTTTTAAGTCTGAAATTTTCGAAAAACTTTTTTTTTCGGATTTTTTTTGCACAGTCCTGATGCCGATGAGTTGAACAATAAGATTCTTGAAAAGTTTCAGAAAACTCAAGAGAAGAAGTTTATAGACCCCAGCAATCTTATGCTACATCTCATGAATTATTTTAGTCTTTCATTCGAATTTTCTATAATCATTTCTTATCTTTATCCAGTTTTCTACTCTCTCAAAAGCATTCATCATTCCCAAACACCACACTAGGAAACTGTTTCAGTTTTTTTTCCAAGTTTCTGGTCTCCTTTTCTGGTCGCTTCTTTCTTTCTCTTGTTGATAACAACACACGATAGTGGTACAACAATCGAATACATTTATTACTACTTTACATAAAAATTAATTTATTCGTCCTAGAAGCGATGGAAACAATGGACTCCGATGTCGATTGTCCCTATAGTGAAGGGCAGGCCGGAAATGGTGATCCATTCTGACGGCATCATTCGGTGGCGGCCCATTCGGCTCATAACGTCTGAAAATCTCTTCTATATACTGAGTTTATATATTTATATACCGGGATTGAAGTGCTCAGAATCGTTCCATTCTTTGCATGTACTATCTGAGGGAGCCCAAAAGTAAACCAACGAAAAATGATGGAGATGACTGTAGTATTACGGTAGTTACGGTACTTCGATAACTCAACTGGCAAGCTCTAGATGGATAACATTCCAGAACATTCTTTCTCTTTCCAGAAACTACTACAAACTTCCGGAAAGTTCCAGAAATATACAGAAAGTTCCTGAATTTCTAGACTATTTCAAATTTCGAATTCTCGTCAAAATAGTATACTAACAAATAATGGTGGAGATTACTGTAGCACTACAGTAGTTACTGTAACCCGGTAATTCTACAGGGAAGCTCGCCATGGAACACCTTCCAGAACTTTCTGACCCTTTCCAGAAAGTTCTAGAAACGTCCAGGAGGTTCTAGAAACTTCCAGAAACAAAAAGATAAAGTAATTTGGCGGGAATTCAAATTTTCAGAAAAAATTTTTTAGTGATAATTCGAATTTTCTAAGTCTGTCACTTCGAAACGAGGAACACCCTACAATAAAAAAGGTGAAGTCGCCGTAGGCGGCACCACCGACCGGTATGTTTCGAAAGGAAAGCAGTTCAAACGCCCAGTTTACTTACACGGAGAAGTTTCCGTTGACAAAAAATCCTCCGTATTGGAATTCGTAGCTCACGTCGATGTGGACGCTGCCCCATTCTTTCGATGAATATGCTGAAAATACACGTATTGGGTTACATGAAAAAAAATATTTCAATCTCTCAGAATTCGAATACAACGTACATCGCAAATGAAAGTTTGCGGAAACGAAAGGGGGAGTAACTTATTAGGTCATGATTCAAATTAAACATTTTTGAAAGTTGGAATAGGGAAAAATGATTTGCATATTCAAATTCAGCTCATTTTCCCGATTCAGAAAAGTATACTCTTGACCGGGTTTCGAAAAATTACCGTACCCTGTCTAATCAGCGGATAACTAATTTAGTCTTGATGGTGTTCCCCTGGTTAAAGAAAAATGTGTACAAACTATCACTTTTGCTATCAAGACCCGGGAGAAAGAGTGAGTCTTGCTAAGTAAATAAATTTTGTACATAAGGAATGAAGTGAGTACCGGCCATTTTTATACGAACACCACGTGAAAATTCAAGCCATTTTGTACTGAAAATTTTGGTGGACCAACTTTTAGGTAATGATGAAGGAAAAACCAATTTGGGACAAAATGAGTCAAATTTTGCTATTCAAAACACTTATCTTTTCCGGAAATTCAATGGTAATAAAAACTAGTTTTCTTAATTCATAGTGTTTTATTGGTCGGGGAAAAATAGATGAAAAAGAAACTGACCTTTTTTTAAAAAATTCAGAATAATCGAAAACTCATAGAGACCATAACAAATAGTCAGAATAGATGAGTTTATTTTTATAAATTAGAAATAATCATTGAAGAAGGGTAGTCAGCCTAAGCAACAAAGGCGACAGGGAAAGAATATAATGAATGAATGTGGAGGAAAGGGGTAGAGAATGTCCTCCAAGGAGAGAGAAAGGGAGGGGTAGGTCAGACATTAACGTTGCGGGAGAGATATTACACCCCATGTAAAAGACGAAGACACAGAGAGAAATAATGACGGGGGCGGAGAAGGACGGAGACCGAGAGAACGCACAAACAGACAGAGCTGGACGTTTAGTATATAGAAGAGATGAATGTGTAATGTTTGCCTCCCATCGAGGAGACGGAGATGAAGGACGGGTACACAGATAAAACCAATGCTGTTCTCTAGTTTCTGAACGCCTTGCCGCATCAGAGAGAGGCGAGAGACCACGAGAGCGAGCAGAATAGTACAGAGAAACAGCAAACCGAATATGGAGGCTAGAAAAAATACAATGCAGAATATCTCAAGAAGGGGTGGAGTTAGAAAAAAGTTGTCAACAGCAAAGTTGTTCAAAATTTAATTTTGGGTAACTTTGCTGTTGACAACTTTTTCCTAGCTCCGCCCCTTTTCAAGATGTGCGCCTTTAAAATTGGTGTGTTTTTTCCTCTTATCATATGAGAGATCTCTAGAGCCTAACCTAATAGGCTATTTCTTGGATTCTACCTAAAAAAAAAGCTCAGGATTATCACCTAAGATTGAAAAATGATACAACTAGTGCAGATGTCTTCAAGCAAGTGTGAAGTAGATCAATTAGGGTAGTATGACATCTGCACTACTTGTATCTTTTGTTCAATCTTAGATGATAATCCCACTATACCCCTCAGATCCGGATATTCAGATATCCTAACAGACATCCGGATATTCAGTTATGAGCATTTTAAGTTTTAGACAGTGGCCTTCTATTAGAGAACTTGTAGTTTGCGTCATTTTATAAGTTTTTTTGGTGTTTCATGATTTGTTGAAGAAGAAAAGCATTTTATGGTCAAAGAACATCTCTGACAACCAGCTGATAATGCTTGCCCTGTTGGAGGATGAAAGGAAATCCCATGGATTATACCATTCAAAGAGATGACCATTCAAGAAGACCGATTGCAATCACGGATGTTTGCAAGAACACGAGACGAGGAGGAATAAGTACATCATAAGTGCTACGTGCTTTTTCATCACAATAGTTTATTGTTTCAAAAAAAAATATTTTAAATATCATAGATGAATCAAGTTAAGAGATAATTACTTTCTCAGAAGTTCAGGATGCGGAGAGAT
Organism: Caenorhabditis brenneri; assembly: GCA_000143925.2. Lineage (NCBI taxonomy): Eukaryota > Metazoa > Nematoda > Chromadorea > Rhabditida > Rhabditidae > Caenorhabditis > Caenorhabditis brenneri. The sequence goes on from GL380605.1 coordinate 14,245, forward strand.
TCCAAAAGAGAAGAGAACACTTGCTTTTGTCATACAGTCAAACCTCTGGATATTATCCATATTCCCTGTTATATTTCGATGGAATCTGAATACAAATAGTTTCATTCTGGAGATACTTTTGAAAACTCACTTATCGTATAATTCCTCTACAGTTCTTTTTGTAGTCATTGATTCTTTATACTTCACACACAACGCTTTTAAATCCATAGTAATGGCGGCATTACGAGCCTCGTTTTTGAAGAAATCGAAAAACTGACTGATTTCATGTTCTCCCCAGGGAACGGGATTGATATTCGAATTGCTGTAATTTCCGAATCATAAGGAATTCCAATTAGCCTCGTTTCAAACTCACCTATCCCACAGAAGTTACTGAGAAACTATCAAAAAACTAGGTGCCTATGTTGATACATGAAGCGGCCTCGATTCCTGTTCCATCTTGCTTAATCGAATAACAGTCATTGGTGAACTGATGCTTCCTGAAAATATTTATTGAGATAATATTGAGATAATTTTTGTTCACCTACTCATTACGGATGAATGCTTCACTAAGATGACCATGCCATTTTTGTTGTCCAACATTTTTATCCGCATCACGCCTTCCCTGCAGAAAATCTCCAACCGATACCCACAACTTCTTAATGCAGCGCGGACGCCCCATAGGCAATTTTTGGAGAGAAGCGGAACCTGAAAAATCAAAAAGTTTATTTATTGGGCGTTTCGAAACTTTACAGGATTAATCATGTAAAGCAAGGATGGGCTAAAATTTCAGACTGAGCTCTTTTCAGAAAGAGGCAAGCTTATATTTCATTTTTCAGTTACCCTTATGCTCATCATGCGCGCGTTTTTGCGTCGAGCGTGTCGTCAAAAGAGGCACTGGTGGTGTAGTGGTTGCACCGTTGGCTCATAAACCGTCAAGTGGTAGAGTTCGGATTCAAAATTGCTTTTTTGAAATTTGAAAAAATAAGCACGTGAATTTTTGGTAAGTTTCGAACAATTTAGCACTTGGAAAAAATCTTTTTTTAAGTGTAGTAAATCCTCCCATGTATGTTTCTGACACTGTGAGATAAACCAATTCAAGAAAAACCATTGCAGCAATGAATTAACCGATTCTCTGAAGTATACAAACCCCACAATCCGAGTTTATCAGGGCTGTGCGAAAAATTTTCGAAAAATAAATTTTTTTCAGGTTTTTCGGTCATTTTCCGAAATATTTTTTCGCCGAAAAAAAAAGAAAAAAATATTCGAAAAAAAATCGTTTTTTTAGTTGTATATTCTTATGTTTTTACCGCCTATTTATCCATTTTTCCTGAAAAAAAACCAAAAATTTCGAAAAAAAATCGAAAACATGTTTTTGGCTCTGAAAAATTTGAAAAAAAAATTTTCAATTGTTTTCGGTCTGAAGTTTTCGAAAAAAAATTTGATTTTTTTCGGATTTTTTTTTCGCGCAGCCCTGGAGATCATCACATTTTTCACTTTTACCCCACACTTTTGATGGTTGGTATAATCGGGTTTCCTCGGTCAATAACTCTCAACTCTCATTACCGAGCGCATTCGTTTAGCGCAAATACGAATGTCCTTTTCCCTCATCACCGGTAAGACACTCAGCCTCACTCCGTCTTTCCGAAAAGTGGAAAAGAGGAAGAGAAAGGTCTCTTTTCTCTTTATCTCTTACAAAAAAATATTAAAAAAATAACTAACCTTTTAGAAAAACTTTGAAATAATCAAAAGTCATAGAGACCATAACAAATGGACAGGAATAGATGAGTTACTTTTTAAAAATTTGAAATAATCAAGAATAGTCAGCCTAAACGACGAAGGCGACATTGGAAAAAAGAGAATAGAGTGGAGGAAAGGGGTAGAGAATGTTCCCCCACGGAGAGAGAAAGAGGGAAGTAGGTCAGGCAATAACATCGCAGGAGGAAAACGACGCCGAAAAAGAGGAAAAAAGATACTCCTCCTTTCTCGAAGCGCGTTCACAAACAGACAGAGCTTTCCGCTAATTATATAGAAGAGATGAATGTGGAACGGTTGCCTTCCATTGAGGAGATGGAGATGGAGGAGGGGTGCACAGCCAAAAAGTCTCGCAAACATCAATCACCATAATTTTCCCAAGGTTTCTCAGAATACTATTAGTATTGCAACGCATTTGATCAGTTCGTTCAATTTCAAGAAACTAATAAAGGATTAATAAAGGACTAATAAAGGATTTTAATAAAGGTTTCCAGTCAACTCAGTTTCCTCTGATTTTTGTGCGTTTCGTGCTCCACCAACCCCTCTGTCTTTTTTTTTGCCTGTCATGCACATTGTTCCCTCATCTGTCATTGTAATCTCCTCAATTCTCTTTTGTTGTCGACAGACAGTATTCCCGTATTCTCGAAAACTCTGAGGGGTATAGTGGGATTATCATCTAAGATTGAACAAAAGATACAAGTAGTGCAGATGTCATACTACCCTAATTGATCTACTTCACACTTGCTTGAAGACATCTGCACTAGTTGTATCTTTTTTCAATCTTAGGTGATAATCCTGAGCTTTTTTTTTAGGTAGAATCCAAGAAATAGCCTATTAGGCTAGGCTGTATTATAGGGATCTCTCATATGATAGGAGGGAAAAACACACTAATTTTAAAGGCGCATAACTCAAAAAAGGGCGGGGCTAGAAAAAAGTTGTCAGCAGTAAAGTTACTTTAATTTAAATTTTGAACAATTTTGATGTTGACAACTTTTTTCTAACTCCGCCCCTTCTCGAGATATCCTTTGAATTGACAACTAATTTTCATTTCTTCTCGTTATTCGCTGCGCGAAAAACCCCAATTAGAATTCCATCTGTGTACCCCTCCTCCATCTCCGTCTCCTCGATGGGAGGCAAACATCCTCCAGGCATCTCTTCTATATACTAAGTACAGCTCTGTCTGTTTGTGCGTTCTCTCTGTCTCCGTCCTTCTCCGCCCCGTCATTATTTCTCTCTGTGTCTTCGTCTTTTTCATGGGGAGTAATATCTCTCCTGCAACGCTATTGTCTGACCTACCCCTCCCTTTCTCTCTCTCCGTGGGGGCCGTCTCTACTCCTTCCCTCCTTATTCATTCATTCATTCCATTCTCTCCTCTTTTCTCCAATGTCGCCTTTGTTGCTTAGGCTGACTACCCTTCTTCAATGATTTTTTCTAATTTTTTGACATAAACTCATCTATTCTGACTATTTGTTATGGTCTCAATGAGTTTCTGATTATTCTGAATTAAAAAAAAGGTCAGTTTCTTTTTCATCTATTTTCCCCCGACCAATAAAACACTATGAATTAAGAAAACTAGTTTTTATTACCATTGAATTTTCGGAAAAGGAAAGCGTTTTGAATAGGTGTTCGTATAGACTTCATTCCTTATGTACAAAATTTACTTAGCCAGACTCACTCTTTCTCCCGAGTCCTGATATATCGCCATTCGCAAAAGTACACATTTTTCTTCAACCTCCCAGTACTCTCCTCTCAAGTGCTCTCTCATTCTCTCGGCGGGAGAGGAAAGGAGGGGGGAAGGGGGATCGGAGAGAAAAGGGGGAACATCATCAAGACTAAATTAGTTATCCGCTGATTAGACAGGGTACGGTAATTTTTCGAAACCCGGTCAAAAGTATACTTTTCTGAACCGGGAAAATGAGCTGAATTTGAATATGCAAACTATTTTTCCCATTTCCAACTTTCAAAAATGTTTAATTTCAATCATGACCTAATAAGTTACTCCCCCTTTCGTTTCCGCAAACTTTCATTTGCGATGTACGTTGTATTCGAATTCTGAGAGATTGGAATATTTTTTTTAATGTAACTCAATACACGAATTTTCAGCATATTCACCGAAATGGGACAACGCAACAGCAATTGTGGAGGAATTGCCAATGGCAATAACACTGTTTCAGGGTAAGTCAACTGGGCGTTTAAACTGCTTTCCTTTAAAAACACACCTTTTATTATTATTAGGAAAACCTCGTTTTGAAGTGGTAGGCTCACTAGGGAACCTTCAGACATGGAAGTGAAGTTTCAGTTAGTGAGATATATCATCGGATAGCTGAGCACGAGTTATGCACGAATCTATATTTTTTATCGGCCACCGACCTCTGTAGGTCAAGTTACGTGAATTTCTAACTTGA
>GL380607.1:0-12741 GCA_000143925.2 Caenorhabditis brenneri
ACATGAAACAAGTTTGTAACATCGAAACTCAAGTAAACTTCAGTTTCAATAAAGTCAAGTAATCTTTGAAAGATAAGATCTGAATTCTGTCGACACCCTCCGATTAGAAAAAAAATAAGTTCAGAAGCTGCAGTTTCAGGGTATCTGTATAAGTTTTGAATATTATTTCGAAAATGATATCATGTTGATTTCTATGAAGACTCTCACCACCAACCGTATCTCTTTTTCTTCTTGGGTTTTCATTCCAACAGTGAAATTACGGTTTCAAAACAAGCACAAGTACGCTGCTATCACAATTAGAGTAATCATTAGTGGCAACAAAGTAAAAGCAACTTGTGTGTTTTGGCTGTAAGAAAATAAATTACAGCTTTGAAACACTGATGAATTTCCGTTTATTTGAAATTCAGTGATTATTTGTTTTGTTCATGCAAAATCAACAAGGATCTCTGCTCCAATGAGCTTGGTTATCACAGACTGTGCAGCTTCTGCAGAATCTCATCTTTTGAGTACTAAAACTTCTACCTCAATATTCATTAACGGAAATCCAAAACGTTGTTAGCCCCAGTTTCGTACCGACTAGAAAAATTCATAGGTGAACAAAACTACAAGTTGAAACGGAAAAATATTTCCAGTTTCAGAAACTAGATCAAAGGCATTTAAGTTGGTGTCTACTTAGTTTCAGATAGATTCAGGAGCTACGAAAATTCGAAATGATAAAACATCGAACTGTGAGTTATCGAAGTTACTGTTACACAACTTTCATGAAACAGTGAACCCAAAATGAGGTCAATAACTAGAAGATTGGTGGTGGTTCTAAATTTTTGAGTTTCTTGAATTCCGAATTTGATGTTTTAATGGTCAAGAGATCAAAATGGTAATTCGAAGAACCACGAGGCATTAATTACCATATTTCTTAATTTCCCTCCACCCATCAGATATTCAAAATTCAAAAAATTCAGAAATGCTGACACATTATGTTCTATTGAACTACCGAAAGGGATCAAAGTGTCATGGAAATTCTCTTTTATTTCCATGAACTACCGTAATCCGTGTCCTATAACAGGTTTCTGAAGAAACACAATGATATCATCAGTTTCTATTATTTTTATCGTCATCAAAGACCGAAAAGTTGTTGGAAGGCGGACAGGTCAAGAAGATATAAAATAAACAGGAAATGGGGTGATGTAGATTGCAGAAATGAAGTATTGAATGGGTGCAATGGGTTTAGAAAGTTTTTAAAGTGGTCATTTTGGAATTATGTCACTGATTTTTGCTTTTGGTTGATTAGGAATCGCTAGTCACGAATGCATTCAAAAATATCGAAAAACAGTGGAATAATGACCCTTTGAAATGGTAATAATTTCAGATGGAGGAACTAAAAATCAGTGTTCCACTGATTCCATTTTTTCTACTCAATGTTTCTGCACAAGTTTCTCTTGTTCAAAAATTGGTCGAGACAGCAAAAATGGTGGATTTTCAGGATTTTCAAGCAAAATAGTTTTTCAGTCTAGAAACTTTTTGAAAAAATGAAAATACAGTTCCAAAATCCCGAGATATTTGTTAAAAAAACGTTATTATCAATTCGGCAGAATCCTTGATTGAGAACGTATTCGTATATTTTTTCGGTTTATTTTAGTGTTCAATTTGTATGAAAGTTTTTCGGCTCTGTCATCAAACGAAACATGTACAAAATTGAGAATAAAAACCTCACGATTATACTGACTTCAAAACTACTCACGTTCCGTTCGAACTATTAGTTTAGAGTAAAAGGAACAAGCACAACAGCAGTTGATGAAACCGAAAAATTTTTGTATGTGAGTTTCCCAAAAGAATCAAGTTTTGTGTGAAAAACGTCTCAAAAACGCGTCGATCAGTTTTGAAAAGGTAAAAGAAATAATAATTACGTTGTTCAGAACTTGATAATCAAATTTAACTATTAGAGCCGAGCAAAGTTGCGATATCACATATTGGTAATGTTTATTTGTGTTATGTTGTTTTTGAAACCTGACTAAAATTATTAAAAAATCAAAATTTGTCTTAGAGGATAAAACCAGAAAGCGGATATATTATTCGTTGCAACTCAAATTGTCTATGCAACTTTTAATAAAACTAGAGGATTGAGAAAGAAAGTCATGGTTGAGATTCATAACTATATGATAAAGTCAAAATTAATTAATGGGAATAGTTCAACCCAACTTTACTATTTCACTGAAACTGTGACCCACCAAATTCAAAACACGAACATTAACAATGAGTTATTACCCAGGAAAATATAATGAGAAGTATGTTGCCATCTTTATGATCTGATATAAGCAAGCCATTTTTACGAAAGTCACCACCACGTGACATATAAACGGGGAATCCCAATATTTCTGTCGGCGACAAAGCTTAATATCAGGTTTCTTATTTATTATCTAGGCTTGATAAGCGGCGAAAAAAACGTTTTATGAAAGATCTTATTGGATTTGTGTGCATGAGACAGAAGTGCATGATATTTCATGAGAATGTTTTCAAAGGAAGAATAAGAGCAAAAGGAGAATTGAATATTTATACTGATCTAGAAATACTGATCCAGTATTAACTGATCGGTGCAAAATCTACTAGATGAAACAAAAAAATTAATTATTACAGGTTACCAAAAATGTCTTTAAAATCGATAATTTTTCTGTTTTTAAGCTGAAAATGATAACTTTTGGAAATAAGAGTATTTTCCAAGTTATCAAGTTTTTTCAATCGAAGCATTGAAAAAAGCTATTTCAAGTATTCTTGAAGTAATTATCTGTTTCGTAGACTGTGATTCTTGGTCTCTATATAATGGAACTACTTCATCGCTGTTTGTCCTCATTCCAATGATGTATTCATTTGCGACTGTTTCATCTCAGCTACTTTCCACACCGACTGGGAGCAAAACAATCATCTGTTCATGTCACCTTCTAAATATTTCGGATATCTCACATACTGTTTCTTGCATGTATGAATCGATTCAATGTGTTCTTTTATGCGCTTCTGTCTGTGTAGGTACTTCAACCAGATTCTTGTTTTTATTTTGTGTGCAATAATATATTGCCAACTTCAACGAGAATCATAGAATATCGACGGTTTCAGCCATCCGATATCAATAGGCACATATCTTTACTATTAACAATCACCGATTTCTGTGTGTCTGTATGCGTGTTTCCGGGTCCAGCGCCCCTCTCACTGGACCGATTTTTATGATTTTTACATATTTCGAAACAGAATTTCACCGTGATGATGCCCGTCTTTTTCATTTTTCATTTGAAGCTCTCTGGAGCCCTGTGCTAAGATAGGGCTCAGAACGGCTGAGACGCAGAGAAAGGGGGCGGAGTCTTCTCCCACACAAAACATAGCGGGCGGCGGAACCCGGGAGATGTCGGCTGCGCATTTGAATGACCTTCGCGTCAGCATTATTCGAGTTTAAGTTGAACCCAGCAATGGGTTGCAGTATGTGGGATGAAAACCACACATAATTGGTCTTCTCATCGCGGGGAGAAATCATATAAAATAAAATTTTGGGGAAGACAGATCTTGAGCAATCTAAACATAGCACGCTGCATTAGTGAAGTTTTATCAAAAAAAAGCTTCATATTTCAAAAGAAATCTTCAAACATGTTTTGAATGAAAGTTAGAGTCCATTGACAACCCATCTCGGTCCAGTTTTCTCAAAAATTTGAGTTTCAAATTTAATTTCCATATATAGCTATACGTTCTACCATTCTACAAACTATTCTTCAAACTGAACTCATGTATAGGGATACGTTGAAACTTTTTTTTCGAGTTTTCTCATAGTTGTGACGGGCCGGGCCGGACCAAGCTTCTTTTAGAAATTTCGAAGCCCGGCCCGGCAGGCCCGGACAAGAGGCGCGAAGTTTGAATTTTTTTCCAAAAACAACATTAGTTACTGTAGTTTTTGAGCTTCATGAGTTTGTTCTACAATAATTCGTAGATAGCAAAACACTTTAATGCTTTCATTACGAAAACAATTGAAAAAAAAATTGGGAAAAATTCGAAAAAAAAATTATCCGGGCTCACCGGGCCGGGCCGGGCTTCCAAATCACAACTATGAGTTTTCTAGAGTTTAGATATAAGCAATCTGCTGACTGTTTAGTGTATGTGGGTAGTCTGCTCAAGGGTCCTGCTCTCTTCTAAATTAATAAAAACATACGGTCAAAATTCCCTTCGCTCCTCCTTAAAGGGAAATCCGCATAAGAACAAGCACAAAGATAGAATGAATGATAACACAATCGTTGGTTTTTTTGGAAAGGTACCGTTTCTGATTCGAAAATCCTAATTTCAATGAAATAGATGAGAAACTCAAGGTTCACTAACCGAAAGCATTCATCGGGAAAAAAAACTCATGAATTCACTATCACATCATTTTTGAGTAAGCAGACCAACCAGGCCGAATCGGGCTTCCCCATTTCAAAAAAAGCAAAAATGGGCCTAATCAGAACAAAGTTGCCCTTACAGGCTGAATTGTGGATCAAACAGTGTAAACAATAGGAAAATCAACAAATATATTTTTTGTGATTGACAACTTCCAAGCGAACTCACCAGTTCCGCGTGGAGCAAGAAGATTTGAGCCGCGAAGCGGCGCAAATCTTCTTGTTGGAAAACAATTTAATTCCAGAGATTTGTAATTTCGTTCGACACTTATTCATTACTTCCTGTTTTTCACAAATCACCTCATATTTGTTAATTCAAGTCTCTATATGCCTGTTCAAGCCTGAAAATTTTCATCTTAGTTCCCCGAACTGTCGGTTGTCCCTTATTTCTGACTTCCCGATAGGTCTTTTGGAGTGGTTTGAGCTTCGCTGGTTTTTTTTCAATACGAATATTTCTGTGACCGACTACCTCCGTTTAGATGGAACGAATTGATATGTTCGTCATTTTTGGCAATTTATTCATACACGACACAGTAATTTTTGTGATTTTCGAGGATATCTTAAAACAAAAAATGTTCCAGTTTCCAATAATTTTTAAGCCTATCACCGATCTTGAGAATTGCTTTCATGTCACCGACCAGAAACATATCTGTAATTTTGTGAAGTAATTTTTAATGTAACAGACTATTTCAAGTTTTTCTTTTCGTTTTTTTTTTCGTAGTTCTGAGACAGTAATGTTTTTTCCAGGTTTCCATTAAGCAAACGTATATTTTGATTCCGAAGCTCTCTTATATTTTCCGGTGAATACCGAAAGAAATGATAAACTGGAAAAATGGAAACTGGAATCCAGATCAGGAGAACTGTCAGCAGTATGTCTCTGGTATACGGAAAAAAAGAAAATTGGAACAACAGTAGAGTTGCTTAAAACGAACCAACTTTAAAAGTGCTAGATTGTTGAGTTCTTGAAACCGAAAACAATTCGAATTTATTAGCATCCGAGTGTAAGGTCTTGGTTTGATCAAAATAGCATGTTTTCAGGTTCAAAAAAGACCCATTTACCAGTATTTCTCAACAGCTGTACTTTTCTGAACTTTCTGTTTCACAAAACTGTTATCAAATCTCGCAACTTTCTATTCACTGATTCTTTTTTTAAAATCGCATGTGTATAGATCCCGCATATTTACAGGAGGGCCTGCACTTGTTCAATGAACAAAATTTTGTGCTTCGTCAGTTTTCTACAGAGTTCACAAACTGTAGTATATTTCTGTGCATAAAGGTGTCCAAAACTTCATGAAGGGATACTGAAAGTGAAGTAGACCAATTGGGAGAAGAATAGAGAGAACAGGGTGTGTAGTTTTAGGAGAACAGTTTCAAAAGTCGAAGAAAATTTTCGGATCCATCAGATTCAGAAGTATGGTGTATACAAAAGACCTACAAAGTGTTTCCGATTGCACTTCATTTGGTCATTCACGAATAAGAGCACAAATCGGATCATCTAATGGTCACATTATCTCATAAACCTCATGAAACAGTAATTTTATCAAGAAAAGATCAAAGAAAAACCTGAAGACCCCAAGCAAAATGTAACATTCCTATTTTACTAGTATTGTCAGGTTATCTTTTCACTAAAGAATGTGAATCAGAAAATATGCCTAACACAGATAATTGTGAGCTTCGTAGAAGAGTTGTTCAATCAAGGAAAAAAGAATAATTCCGAGATTAGAAAAAAAAAAGAAAAAAAATCTTTGTTTCTAGAAAATCTCGAGAATAATAAAAAAAACCCCTGTGATTATCTCCGAAAATGAAAAAGTTATCTGATTCAAAGCAAAAATGATTGAAAAGTCAAGTTTTTGCGGTTTCAGAGTATCCTAAAATGAAAAAAAAAAAAGAATTGCTGCTCCAGGAACATTTGGTTTCCATTTCCTTCATGGGAAATCTCTATCCATGTTTTTTTATAAATAAGAAAATAGAGGTCAAATTAAAAAAATGCTTCTCAAATCATTAAATGAACACAGAATTCAAATTTATAAACCTTTTGAAACAGTAAATCAACCAAGAAAAAGTGAGGGGAAAAGGAAGACCACAAGCAAAAAGTAAACTTCTTATTTCAAAAAAAAAAAACCGGCAGTCCACAAACATTTCGGGAGGTGAAACTGACAAATTAATGAATGAGTGGGAGACGCATTCTGAAAATAGATAAGAAATGAATGGTCAGTCATGAGGATGGAAGGGAGTAATTGACTTGTTTTAAGGTTTTTCAGTGTTCGGAATAGTCATCTCGACTGGGGTTAGAAAAAATATTAATAAATAAGAAGAAGGCAAAAGTTGACCCAATTCTTTGCCTCGATCTTTGATGAAGTTATTGAAACTGTAAGAATTCCAAAAAAGAAACAAACAGAAAAACTCGGTTTTATGTTGAGAAGAGAAATGAAACTCAGCAAAAATCTAAATGTGTTTTATATATTTTTAGTTTTTTGGAAATCTATGGAGGATCATTGAGTTATCAAATCTTTTAACTATACTAATGTCCAGTAACAGAAAATATCTTTGTCTTGTCGATTGGTTTGCTAGATCTAGGTTCACAGAAATATAGTGTTCGAGAGAAGTTACTGTTTCATGTTCATTATTTTAACCGTCCTTGATTTCAAAACTGTTTGGAAAGTTGTTCCCCACAAAATAATATGCAGTAAAAACCATGTAGTTAATAATGCACTATCCTAAAAAGTCAATCTACAGTAGTCTGCGCTATCGTAAAACAATTTTATATTTATTGTAGATGAAAGTTACCAGTCAACTAGCTTTAGGCACCCAGAAAAATGGTGTTTGAAACAGTTGCGGTTTCATTTTCATTAGTTCCACCTGTCACTGATTCCAAGAATGGTGATTTACATATTCCGTTTTCCCATTCTCAAATTGAAATTAACTGTCAATCTCAAAAGTCGACGGCTCCGAGTCGAAATTCAAGGACGTTTCGGTTTCGATAAAGTGAAGTAATCTTTGAAAGATAAGATCTGACTTTTGTCGACACCCTCCGATCAGAAAAGGATAAATTTCATTTCAATAAAATTCTCATTAATTTGCAATTTGCTTATTTTGCTGACTTATCGAAGGTTTCAAGGGAAAACCTAGTGCTCAATAAAAGGGCCGGAGTTCGTTGGTTCAAAACTCATGATCAAATCAATATTTAGGAGGAACAGAGACCAGAAAACGAGAAGCTGCAGTTCCAGGATATTAGTATGTTTTGAACATTATTCCGAAAATGATAATTCTGTGAATTTCAAGAAAATATCTTATAACCAACCGTATCTCTTTTGTTTTTGGGAATTCACTTCAACAGGGAAATTACAGTTTCCAGACTGTCACATGTATGCTGCTATATCAATTAGAGTGATCATTAGTTGCAAAAAAGAAAATTAACTTGTGGGTTTTGGCTATAAAAAATTAAATTACAGTTTTGGAACACTGACGAATTTCCGTTTTTTTTTTGGAAACTCAGTGATGTGCTGCAAAAAGGTATGGTTCATGCAAAATGAATGAGGTTCTCTACTCCAATGAGCTTGGTTATCACAGACTGTGTAGTTTTTTTTGGAATCTCATGCTTCGAGTATTATTAGTTCCACCTTAATATCCAAGAACTAAATTCCAAACACTGGTCAGCAAAATTCATAGGTGAACAAAACTACAAGTTGAAACGGGTAAATATTTCCAGTTTCCGAAACTAGATCGAAGACATTGTTACTGGTGTCTACGTTAGTTTTAGAGAAAACTCAGGAGTTACAAAAACTTGAAAAATCAGAAATTTGGAAGACATTATCTGTGAGTTATCGAAGTTACTGTTACACAACTTTCATGAAACAGTGAACCCAAAATGAGGGATAATTAGTATATAATTTCCTAATTTTAGAATTCTTTGAATTCCGAATTTGACGTTTCAATGGTCAAGAGATCAAAATGGTAATTCGAAGAGCCAAGAGGCATTTATTACCATATAACTTAATTCCACCGCACCCATCAAATATTCTAAATTCTAACTTCAAAAAGATGACACATTCTGTTTTATTGAACTATCCAAAAGGGAACAAAGTGCCTTGGAAATTCTCTTTTATTTCCATGAACTACCGTAATCCGTGTCCTATAACAGGTTTCTGAGGAAACACAATGATATCATCAGTTTCTGTTATTTTTATCGTCATCAAAGACCGAAAAGTTGTAGGCAGGTCAAGAAGATATAAAATAAACAGGAAATGGGATGATGTAGATTGCAGAAATGAAGTATTCGATGGGTGCATTCGGATTAGAAAGTTTTCAAAGTGGACACTGTGGAATTATGTCACTGGTTTTTGCTTTTGGTTGATTAGGAATCGCTAGTCACGAATGCATTCAAAAATATTGAAAAACTGTTGAATAATGACCCTATGAAATGGTAAAAATTTCAAAATGGAAAACGAAAAACCAGTGTTTCACTGATTCCATTTGCCCTAACCAAAGTCTTCACAGGGTTGTGTTTGCTATATAGTATATTGAGACAGCAAAAATAGTGGATTTTAAAGCAAGATAGGGTTTCAGTCCAGAAACGTTTTGACCGAATGTAAATAATGTTCCAAAATCCCGAGATATTTTTTTTGAAAACGTGATTAACAATTCAGCAGAATCCTGGATTGAAAACAAAACTAAGAACAAATTCGCAATTGTTTCTGACTTCTAAATTACACTTGAATTCCGCAAGGCATTAGATTGAGTAAAAAAACAAGCAGAGCAGCAGTTGATGAAACAGAAAAATTTGTGAATGTGAGTTTCCCAAAAGAATCAAGATTTATTTTTAAAAAAAACATCCCAAGAATGTGAACATTGGTTTTGAGAAGATAAAAGCAACACTAGTAATGCCCTTCTGACTTGCATAATCGAGTTGAGCTTTCAGAGCCGAGCAATTCAGATATTGGTAATATTTATTTGTGTTACATTGTTTTTGAAACCTGAATAGAATGATTAGAGGATCACATGTGGAATGTGACTCAAAGTAAAAATCCGCAAAGTGGGTATATTGTTTGATGCAACTATCTCGCATCGTTTATGCTACTTTTGATAAGAACAGAGTATTGAGAAAATCATCTACTTATGAGGAAATCAAATCAGCAATAAAAGTTCGAACTAACTTTACAATTTCATTGAATCTGTAACCAACCACATTTAAAACAAAAAACGTTGGAGGTATTACCCATGGAAAATAAAATGAGGAGTATGTTGCTATCTTTATGATCTGATATAAGCAAGCCATTTTTACGTAAGTCACCACCACGTGACATATAAACGGGGAATCCCAATATTTCTGGTGGTGGTGACAAAGCTTAATATCAGGTTTCTTTTTCATTATCTAGGCTTGATAAGCGGTGGAATGAAAAAGTTTTATGGAAGAACTTATTGGATTCTTATATATCAGAAAAAATGCATTATGTTTCATGAGAATGCTTTCAAGGAAAAAACATGAGCAAATGGAAAAAAAATTGTTTCAACGAGATACTGATCCAGAATTAAGCGGCCGGTGCAAAATCTACTAGATGAAACATGGAATTAATAACTTCAGGCTACCAAAAATTCTCTAAGATCGATTTTTTTTCTGTTTTATGGCTGAAAATGAGTAGTTTTTGGGAAAAAAATCCTCTTTCAACCATTCGTGAAGTGAAGATCCGTTTATTCGGCTCTACTTGATAACAACATATCATCGCTTTTTGTCCTTATTCCAATGATGTATTCATTTGTAACTGTTTCATCTCACAAACTTGTCAGCTACTTCTCAAGCTGGCTAGGAGCAAAACAATTATTTGTTAGGTCATCTTTTGAATATTTCTGGTATCTCAAATACTGTTTCTTGCGTGTATGAATTGGTTTGATTTATTCTTTTTTGTGCTAGTCTCTGAGTAGGTTTTCCAACCAGATTCTTGTTTTTATTTTTTTGTGTGATATTATCTCGTCAAATGTCGGTCAATTTCAACGAGAACCATAGAACATTGGCGGTTCCAGCCATACGATATCAACAGACATCTATTAGAAAACCAATTAATTTCCAAAAATTTTAATTTCATTTGACACTTATTCACTGTTTCCTATTTTTCACAAGTCACCGCATTTTTGATAAAGTCACTAAATTCTATTCCATTCATAAATTTTTCTTTTTTTTCTCTCGAACTGTTGATGTTCCCTTATTTCTGATTTTCGGTTAGGTTGCTTGAAGTTGTTTGAGCTTCGCTGTTTTCTTTTTCCAAAAAAAAATTATTCTATCAACAACTTCTTACCAATGGGTATAGTGAATTGACATGTTCATCACCTTTGGCAATTAATTCAAACATGACACAGTAATTTTTGTGTTTTTCAACGTCTTCAGAAGAACAAAAAATTACACTTTTCAATACATTTTAAACCTTTTAAAACAAGCCAAGTGCTAACTCCCAAATTCACAGGATATTTTGTTGATCAAAACTCTTCGAAACAAACATTTTTCTTCTGACCTTATTTCCAAAAAGGGTGAAACCCGAAACATTCTGACAGCATTTATCCAGTTCTCCTTCTCTAGGCTTCTCCAGGAATGAGCTCGAAGAACCAATGTGAAGATGTTACCTGTCTCGATAAATGGTGAACTACAGAATCAAAATTTACTGTTACTGAAACCCAACAAGTTTGAATCGAATCGCTATTTAGAGTTTTGCTTTCTCTGGTAAAAAGGGCATCTCCTGTCAGATTTACTTGTGCACATTTCAAACGCCGTACGCCTTAACGAAACAATGTCGCATTAGCTGTGTGTGTTAAAATCGACAAAAAAGGGAAAGCAAAACAGTATTTATTACTTCAAAATAATGATCAGTATTAGAAGGCACATTCAAAACTCCCTTCGTACTCCTTTCATTATTAGGATCCGTGGGGTTCTTCTCATGCGTATCTCGTTCTGATTGCACTGCTCTGGCATCTCTTCCAACAGTGAAACACTTTCTTAACCGGCATGCCCTGCATTGGTTACGGTATTCTTGGACAATGAGATATTTTGAGATATTTTTCACCGAATCAGCAGACGTAGTCGCGTTGTTCCCAGATAATGAAATGCAAACCTGTTTTACTACTTCAATTAACTGATAAGTGATTATGTCGATTGTGAGTAACAGTGTGTCGCTCTCGTATTTCTATAGTTATGGCATACCCAACCTGGCCATGCCCTAACTTTCTTCAAAATCAAGTTCGTGAGCTCATAAACATATCGAAATGAAGTTCTTTGTAAACCCGGTGCACTAAAACTGAACATGATGCTCACGATTTGAACTGCGTGTTCTTGGCAAAGCTCAACAAAATTTGATCTAACACTTCTTCTTGAAGCTTTGAGTTATCAAGTGTTCCGGTATTGTCCATTTCTAATCCGGTTAGTTTCTGAAAAAATTTTCTGAAAAAAAAAATATTCTGAAAAAAGACTAACCTCCTTCTGAAAAATCCTTTACAGCCATTACAGGCAATAGTTCCATAATGTCTCCCGGCTCGTGAATCCCCACAAACTCGACATTTCATTCCAGTGAATTCTGGAAATAAACACTCAGATTACAACGTTAACCCGATTATCCAATAATATTGTTTCATTTTTTACTTGCTCTTTGAAATTGCTACTTCCGTACTAGTGTACCGCTTCGCTAAAACTAGGGTTGTTGCGGGCCGCCGTCGCCGCTTAACGGCGCCCTTGTTTTTCCACGTTACGGTTTTGAAAACCACGTTTCATTTCTTGAAAATTGAAATACGGCGAAATTCGCCGTTATGAATTTCTGGCGGCGTTATTCGCCGCTCTTCAGTTCCAGTTCTGTAGGAGTTTTCGTTTTGTCTAAACCGAAAATATCTGATCATTCAACCCAAAAACTGCTGAGAAAGAAAATTTTTTTGGTATATGATGAAGAAGAAAGCGGAAAAGCCATTTTAAAAATGGAGTAGCGGCGACATTCGCCGCCATAAAAAATTGGAACGGCGAAATTCGCCGCAAGGAAAAGCGGCGTGGGCCGCCCTCGCCGTTCAAAATGCGGCGAAGGTCGCCGTGAAACGCCGTTTTGGCAAGCCTAGCTAAAACAAAGGTTTCGCGAAACGCGAAAAATGCTATAATTTTTCGCGTAAACGAAACAATTTTTCAGCGAAAAACAAAATTCATTTTCGCATTTTTTTCCGCAACGGCATTATTCGCAAGTGTTCCGATTCCGCATTGTTCCGCATCAAAAATTATTCGCAAATTTCTCATTTTTCGCGAAAAATTGAATTTGGAACTAGGGTCAACGTGCGTTCTATATAAATTTTTCGTGAAAATGGCTCGAAAAATATTTCT